>JAHDVE020009988.1:0-139025 GCA_022606495.2 Halesus radiatus | reverse complement strand
ATTTAGAATACTATAATCCTAGATTTATAGAATTCTGTTCACGACTTCTTCTATTGGCCTATTAAAAATCCAATATTCTTTGTACATTTAATAATAATTATCATAATTATAGTTATTATTACTTATCAAACAACAACAAAGTTATGGAGTTTCTCTAAAAAGCAAAAACCAAGCTGGACATCTTTGCAGCCAACCCCGAGTGGAAGACATCGAAGAAGTCCTCATTTTCATCCTGCTAAACCCTTATCATCACTTTGCTCATCGTGGCTGTCTCAATCTCCATGAAATGGAATTACATTACTCATCTATGGCTCCCTGTCGACCAACTACCAAAGGTCACATCCACGAAATCATCCTCAGGGTATCCCACGCCTGACTATATGTTCGGAATTGAGTTTCCTCACTTCTCGAATTATCCAGCTAATGGAACCTTCGACCCTGCAGTCAATTTCTTCGCTTATTACTTGGGCGGAAATCTCCGTACTAACGGAGTCAATATAACTCGCCTAAAATGTCCGCCTGAGTTTCCCTCGTCAGCCGCCTTTTGCATGGTATTCACGGGATATGATTATACACTGGGCACTCCTATTCCTCGACTGATGATTGATCGTTAATACGAGTTATTTGTAGATATTAAAATTTGGGTGCGGCAAACCAACATCAGCACTTTGCTTTATGATAAACTGGGAGATTTTGTCGGATGGTCGATACCAGACAGTAGATCCTGCTTGGTCTTTTATTGGATGGAGGTTACCTAAGTCGTGCTTCACAATAGTCTTTCAATCAATCAGGATCCTGAAGTTAAAGTCGGGATCAAACCTTTATATCCAAAATATCTTCTTTACTGTTCACCAGGACTCACCTTTTTCCGAGATAGAGGATTCGGAAGCAAGTACTATGTAAACTCCGTGGTATACACGAGGTATAACATATCAGACATTTTGGGAGCCGTCGTTTCCCAGATTCAGTTGTTTGTGGCAATATTCGCCTTGTTGTTAGTTGATCTCGTTTTCCACAACATGAAGTTCCTGACAATCACCCAGGTGTACTCATGTCCAGCGCTCAAAGACTCAAGTATAAACGTGTTGTTCGTGATAAAGATGCACTTGTACGATATTTTGTCTTTGACAAAGCATTTGAACTTTCTGAAATAAGCTCAGTTCATGAAGGATTTCTTGCGATAACAAAAGGCCTTTGAAAATCTGTTGAATTGTTATAAGAAAATCATTTCAGTTGAGAATATCCTTATAAGGAGCCACGAGGCAGTGATGAGTAGAAACAATGCTATCTGCCAGCCCATCTAGGTCCGGTCGAACAAGCTCCAAACAGTAGAGATGGGTACTACCCAGAAGAGACGTGTCAGGAACTACTCCACTGAAAAACTGGGTTGGAACGCAGTTCAGTGGCTGAGCATGTTCGATTCGAATCCTCGTCAAATAGAGTTCGAATGCGCCAATTCAGATAACACCTCATATACGAGCATCATATTGACTGTAATCGGAATTGGCATCATAGCACTGGGTGCAATCACTTTGAATATACTAAACATGGATGCGAGTCTCACTTATCGGAGTGAAATCATGCCCAATTATGCCTACAGTTCCGACGGTTTATTTCTGCGCTTATGCATCAATGGTGTACTTTGCGACAGTGTACATGTGAGTTATGCACAAGCGGTTCAACACTACACATTTGCCATAGATTATATGGACGCTCAAGGTAATGTGATTGACTCTCCGCCTTTTGCAACTGACGATGATTGTAACCACATCAACTTTGCATATATGGGGTACTTTCCTCTGAAATACACCATTTGCTTCACAGACCTCCGCCTCAATTATAACCCTATTGTCTTCTTCCGAATGAAGATCAAGTTCATTAACGGTGGCATCCCAGGCACAACATGGTTTTTTGATGCCCCTTTGCGATATCTTATTCTCGACGATCCCAATTGTGTCTTCCGTACACAAGTAAAACCCGTTCCCCTTTCCTTAAAATCAAAAACTACTCTGGTAGCCCGCCCCAGTCGTTCGTGCTCAGGAGAAACAAAAGCAGGTTTTGATCTGAAGACCTAAGCTTATTTAGGGCTGAACGAGGTTGAGCTGTGGATGACCGTCAGCAACGAATATTTATTACAAACATATTTCAAACCGACCCTTTGGGATCTGATGTAAAATGCTTTCAACTTGAACATGATTTTCCTTGTTCTACTATCAACATACTTAGCCAAACCCATCAATGCCCATTTCGCGGCGATGAAGTTGGAGGACAAAATTCGAACCAAATCGAACCAATAGGATGCGAACACCCCCAAAGGCCAACTGATAAAGAAGAATTTGGACATCGTACATCTTTTGGCAACGCTGGCCAAGACAGAGAAGGCAGAGACAGTGTGCAACTTCTACAAATCCTCCCTCGGTAGTAATGCTCTGATGACCGAAACTTCGTGATTAGATACTGATTACTTCATATCGCTATCTGAATTTCTTGCGATCCATTTAATAAATTTCATAGTTTGGCGATATAACTAACAACCGTGCTTATTAAATAGCGAAGTATATTCCTTTCACTTTTATCGCTTTGATTAAATTAATGAACTACAAACAAAGAACAATTAACAACTTGATAATTTTCAATTTTTATAGAAAAGGTACATGTTTTTCACTTCAGTTTAACAAAAACAAAATTATTATCATCAAATACTAGTAATTTGATTTTTCTTAAGCTATACGGTATTAGTAGGATTTTTTATAATATTTACTGATAGTAATTAATATTTAGAGTAAAAATAGTTATTGGTTAATTATAATATACACATAGAAAAAAATACAAATAAAAACATAAAAAAATAATAAATATATATTGAGTCAGGTGATAATTATTGGATAATATTTTAATCAACAGTCACTCAGGCACAACGATAATTTGATAGAAAAATATCATAAACTTTTACTTCATTTTATTGTCAATTACTCAAAATACACAAATAAACAACAAAAACAATGAACAACATTTTCAGTGCGACATTGTTGCTGTTGGTTTCCGTAAAAATATACATTTCTAATTCATTGAAATTGATTCCTCATTAACCAATAAATTCCTATCTATATTCCCACAACGAGCCAAATTAAGTGAAATAGCAGCGAATCAAGCAACATGCAACAGATGGTGGAGACTGGGCCGATTTTAAAATGTCGGAATTGGATAAATGGTACAACAACCACAGGTGTCAATCTCCTGAGGTAAAAGTCTGCAAGCGAAACTTCTGCCAATAACCTCACACTACCCATTTAGCGAATTTAATCTATCTGAATAGGCCGGTTCTTCGTCGCAATCACATGGAGATTCCCCCTTCGCAACCCACCGAAGTATTATGGGAAATACAACCAATAAATAAGAACGTCATCAAGAACGTCATCAAGAACGTCATTTAATTCAATAGTTTTTCATCTTCGAATACGAGGAGTAATCTTAGCTGATGGAAATGACAAATAAGATATAAAGATACATCTATATATGCATGCGCATATTAGTAATTGACAAACAGTAAAACTTGTTTAATTTCAAAAAAGATATAATTTTTTTAGTCATAAATAATTGGATTCATTTTCTTTTAAGAAGAAATGGTCTTTTTCCTTGAATTTCATCAAAGAAAAATTGTGTGCACCAAATATATTGAGCACCACGAGATCTATAAAATTCAAATAATTTCTTTATCACTATTTTGGATGTCATACAAAAACTATCCATTTTTTCAGCTAGTCATAATTAGTATTCTTATACGATTATATTTAAGGCTATGAACGATAACGGTTAATTCTATAAAAGTATAAATAAAGTATGTAAAATAGTAAGAAAAATTGCAGCGAGGATTTTAAATATATCGATCTCATCTAAATTTAAATTATTATCGATAACCACTCTTATAATTTAATCATAGAAATAATGACAATATTTATTTAGGGCAGTTCGTAATACATTCAGGGAATTAATATTAAATTATATTTATATCCAATAAATATAGTTGACAAGCAAATATCTAGAGATTTAATCGCCTCATAAAGCTAAAGTGGAATCAAGATTATATCCATTCTTTACGATCAATTTACTAGCGAAGGAACTTAGCCGAACATCTCACAAACTCATCGTCCTCCATATACCCAGGGCAACTGTACATTCCCGTCTTCCGATCGAATCTCAACTTCCCACCTCCACATTCGGTGCACTGTGGAATCCGTCCCAACAGTTTTCCGTCAGCGCATTTCTCCACCAACTCTGTCTTCGGCCCGCTTTTCGCTTGTTGATTTTTACTTAATACTTCCTTTAAGGCCTCAGCGGACCATCCTGAAAACTATTCGTAGTATTACTTGAATTTTGCTTTTTATGACTCTGTATATCCCTGGGATTTTTTTGGCTTCTTTTTAGCTGCTTTCTTGTTCTTAGCAGATTTTTTCTGAATTGGCTTATTTTATTTTTCCTCTTCTTCCTTATGAGCAGCAACAATTTACTCTTATTTTTTTGCTTGACTTTTGGATCTACTTTTAGTTTTTTTCGAAACAGGTAATTTCAGGTTATCTTTACAGATATCAATAGTTTATTTGATTATCCTTTGAAAGTAAGTCGCCGGGTCAATATAGCGCAGCCTTCCTTAGGACAAGGCCCTCAGCAATCCTCCGGTGGAGGATCGACAGAATTGAGGAGCGTTTGGAGGGAATTGGAGCAGCTATACGTGCCGACGGGCGTCATCCCGGCAGTTGGATGTCGACGCTGAACCAATGTTAAAAGTCAACACTAAAACTCATTTTAGACGCCTCTTCTCTCTTAACCCTTTACAAATTTTGGGATTTAATATTAATTAGATATTATCTATACAAAAGGGCATTTATTTCATTCTCCCAATGTGTCAACTACATTTACCATGCTCGTCCCACCGAATCCAGACAATAAGAGGTCTCTTGGAGACTGATCCAGAGAGGAAGGTGGGAGTAATATCTCCATATTTTTGTTGAAAAGACCCACCTTCCAAACTGAACCTTACAATACGTATCGTCTTGTTCAACCTGTGCTGTTTTTTCAGCTTGGATAATATCTTTCATAATTTGCTGGATATAGGGGATAGTGGATAGGAAGATAGGATATGCATCGAGGAAATGTTTAAAAAATGCTCCTTGTTTATAGTTGTAAAAATGCTTCCAATAGAAGGCGTTTAATGTAAAACAGATGAAGCATTAGCTCTCGGCGTCACCGAATATGATATATATAATACAGTTGTACATTACATGGGAACTTTACAATTTCAGCAATTCTAATACAAGTAGAATTTTTTAAAAGCAATTTACCGTCGCTCCAGAATCTTGGAAGTCTGAGAAGGAACTAATTATGGTAAATGGCGAGAGGGGACGGTCAGCTTCTGGTTCTATGCATTGCGAAACTTGCTGACTACTCCAAGTTTCGCTTAAGAATTTACCATTTTAAACAGCCACTCTGTCTAGTCTCGATATCTGACAGCGATGGAGCGGTGGTCGAGTGGTGCATACGGTCCTAGTTTATTCTATTTCTATCTTTATGATCTTCGGCGGAGGTACCGAAAAGTCTACTTCTGCAGGGACTCTGGCAGAGGGCCTACTATGGGGTGACCGGCTCGGTGAGTCCTGTCGGGGGCGTTTGTTTATATTCCCTTGTCGGTATGTTTTATGTAATTCGCAAGACTCACGATTAAGTCCAACCATTTTGCAGAAGTGGCATTGGCTCGCAGATTTTTTAGATGCGTTACCATTTATTGAAGAATTGGGGTCTATGAATCTTGATAGAGCGGCACTGTCTGAGGGTTTAAGTTGTGGAGGCGAAGGCAACAATGTCTTCTCGCACGTTTCAAAATGTTTGCAGAGATCTTCCAATTGTACCGCGGAACTGATTACTTGACCAGCTAGTAAACTGGCGTAGTTTGGTAGCAGGCCATACTTAAATATTGGCAGTAGCTCCTCTTCCGGAACCGGTGAGTTCAGGAAACTGTTATTGCGACGTATTTCTGAAAAGAAATCAAAAGCAGTCTCCCCGGAGGCTTGTTTACTGGTATATATTTGGGCTTTCAGAGTGTATTGGGCTTTTGGCGGCTCAAACTTCTGTATAAGTAGCTTTTTGAGCTCTAACCATGACTGGTCTCCTACTTTTAATGAGCGAAACCAAAACAAGGCGTTCCCTGCTATGACATCTAAAAAACACCTCGAAATAATTTCTTCTGAAGTGTTTGTTTCTATGCTTAGTTCGTCCACACGCTTAATGAATTCTCTAACATTTGTGTTTTCATTGTATTCCTTATTCCATGGGGCGAGATTGACGTTGGTTGGTTCCCATATAGGGAGACAGGAGGCAGAAGTCCCTACAACAAATTGCCCTAACAGATTGCTGTCGCTGTCTCTGTCTCTGCATGTAGACGCGTCTCGTGTAACGTCTGCCCCGAGTTGCAGGCGACGGATGTATGATGCGTTGAAGTCTTGAGCTTGCCTTTTCAGTACCGATATGTGCAGTCCCCCTACAATCCCTCTTCTCTCCAAGATCTTCCTGAGAACGCGGAATTTCAAGGAATCTATATTTGGGATGATACCTTCTTCTGATGGCTTGAAGGTGTCCATGTTTGATCGTGAACTTCAATTGAGCGGGACTCTGAAAAAAAAGAGAAAAACTATTAGTTTGTGTTAGGACCCGACCACAGAGCAAATAATACATTGAGATCCGGTCAGTGGCTAAGTTGCCATCGTGTTTGAGTCTTACCCAGGCGTCGAGAGTTCAATCCCTCGGCTGGCTAAGTCCTCCATTACGACGCAAGCAATATCTTCCACCTAAAAAACGCGGCTGACTCCGCATGACTCAAGTGAGAACGATAGTCCCGAAAATCAAGGTATCGTAGAAAACGCTTTTGTAATTTCTCAATCCTTTCTATATGTTATATGTACCTGGGATTCCAGACTTGAGAGGCATAAGAACTGCGTACATACGCAAAATACAGAATTTTTATTGTGTTTACCTTTTTTAAATGTTTGCAGGTTTTGAGTATAAAGACAAGTATCTTTTGCAACCATTGATTCGATATGGCAGCCAAAAAGTAACTTCTGGTCTAACACCACTCCCAAATCCTTGGCCTCCGTCATTTTCATTAGTATTGTGCCATTAAGGGTACAGTAAAAAAAATGGAATTTTTATTTCGGGTGAAGCAGATGGCGCCGTATTTTTTACATTTATTTGAAGATTGTGTTGTGCACAATAAACATTTAGATGATTTAAATCTTCTTGAATGAGGATACAGTCATTGGTGCGCGTAACAGGATAAAATATGCTCATGACATCTGCCTATAATGTTCTGGAGTAAAAAAACGTTTTCCAACACCATTAATATAAATGTTAAAGAGTAATGGTTCCAATAAGGATCCTCGGGGTATTCCCGATGGCACAGTTACCAAATTCGATTTATAGCCACCAACAGCTACTGTATGAATAATAATATTTCACTAATTCTCTCGATAACTTTAAAAACTATTAAACCCCTATTTTATAATAATTTCACGAATTGATTCGGGCCATGTCCAGAGTCAGAATAACAGAAGAGTATGTATGAATGCGAATGAAGTAAGGATTGATTGCCAATACCGAGTTCTAATGCGGACCAACCTCTCTGCCTACTCCTGGAGAGACACGGCGTGATGGTTAGTTAGAATTTTGGTAAAATTACACAATTCCACTTCAATTTTTTTCTTCTTTTTCTTTAAACTCAAATTAACAACCTAATAACCTATTTTAAATATATTACAGTATGTCAATTACATACAAACTGGCATAGTTTGGGTTTCTAAAAAATCCATACAAAAACTTCAAACTTTACTAAGGGCCGTCTGTTTCAATGCATGCTATAGTAAATGTAAGAGTTAAACGGCGTGCTAAAGTTAAATTTCACCAAAATACGTTTTTCAATCAATTTAAGTGCCTGTTTTACATCACTGCTAACTTTAGCACTTACTTTCCGAAAACCGATAGTTACTCGGCCATTTTGACACATTTGACAGTTCTATAGACGGAATCGCTCGCTTCAACGTTTCTTACGATTTATTTCATGAATAATATTATAGGAGATGATGACAGGGACAACGAATTCCTCATCCAGTAATATGTATTCAGCGAAAAGCGATAACATTTCGACCAGGCGTAAATAATAATATATTATACATGTTTTCAGGTTTTCACGGACAAAGGCAATTTTTTTGGTTACATGTGGAGAAAGCTCAACACGGGATAATATCCCAAAAACTATTCAAGATAACATTATGCTTATTTGGGACGATTCTGATTTTTGACGCGATATCGTAGGTCGAAAGATCTCGAAATTCGCAATGCCACAAATTCAATATGATATTAGTTACTGAAAGACTAATTTTTTCCTGTAATATCGTCTATAATAAGTAGCCATTTATTTTTAAACGCTCACACGAATATTTTTGTAGGAACAAAGCTGTCGGCACCATTGATATATTCAGCCATATAAGAATATTTTTTAGATACCAGTACGACGCAAACTAAAACTCGCGGCATATTTTGACAGCTGTTATTTCTATTTCACCAGATATCAAATTTAACCGTCGGTGTGGCCGCTCCAAAAAATGATGCGGCGTGTTTTTTCACATAATTTAGAGGAATATTCTGCTTTCTCGACTGGCCACACTAATAACTATTACTTTAGCAAATGTATACTTGAAACAGCGCGTTGTCCTATTTGACACGCGAGTTACTTTAACTGACAGTTAAAATTTAAATTTAGCTCACGGTTTTGAAACAGACGGCCCTAAGTTTTAGATGAATTTATACGCAATATTTTGTATTTTCGTGTATAATTATACAAAATACATAACACGAAATGAAATAAACAAGAGACATAGAAATATAACAGCACAAATATAATACAGGAATGAAGCGATGAAAAAAATATACAGTTGAGAGAACATTCAAGAGTCCATGATTTTAGACATTCTAAATGATAATCTTCAAGTACTAATTTCGTAAAGCCCTACAAAAATCATTCAGACTGGTACCAAAAATTTCAAGGTCCTGGCTTGAGTTAAAAAAAATCTCGGCATTCTGGACAGTGGAGAATGGTACCCATAATTAATAGAGTGTTTATTGAGGAAAAACAATTCATTGTTTCTGAGTCTACGGCAAGGAAAGTTAAACTGATGAGTTGCAATAACGTAAAAATGTAAAATTTGGGCATGTAGAGCAAATGAACGAAGAAAGGAGTGTAAGGAGAACATATGGCGTAAAAGAGAATGAAAGAAGAAGTCGGGGATGCCCTAGGAAGACATGGCACGATCAAGTGAATCGAATACTTGAGTCGGGCCATGTCAGAAGTCGGAATAACAGAAGAGAATGTATGAGACGTTGTATGAAAGTGAATGAAGCAAGAAGTGTATGCCAATATCGAGTCGTTTAGCGGTCCTTCCTCTCTGCTTACCCCTGCGGGGAAACGGCGTTATGGTTAATTAGTTAATTAGTTATTATTTACTTATTAATAATTACTTATTTTTATTAATGTATTATTATTTACCGATTACCTATTAACATATTATTATTATTTACTCAATACTTCTCGTCAACAAAATATGGTCATCCTATGATTGTGGCTAATTTGAACACAGATACTATATGATAGTTATTTGGGTTATATTATTTTTACTATCGTAATCTATAAATGTACGGCCCAATTTAAATATTTGCTGTAGATTTATAGTGGCTTATGGTTGCGCTGGTTCATTGAATTCCGTTATAACAACTTAAATTATTACCAATTGATTTGCTCAAAAATATGCAGGGGTAAAATAGGGAAAGGTAAGGATGGAATCCAAACGACTTACCCTTTACCCTTGTTTCGTCACGAGACTCTTCTTTGTGGTGGCACTTGAGCACATAAGTAAAAATATTCAACATAAATTACACATTAAATGTCTGCAGCGGATCACACTAACGAATACTACGGCGGTGGTGTAAAACGATAGATTAGATAGTCGATGGACTAGGTATGGATTACAATTGGGTAGGTTTATTAGGAAGCATATTATTGGGCAAATCAACTATAAGGCTATCCAAGTTGAACCGTAACCGGCGCAACCAGTTTATATTGTGAATAACTTTGGTGTTATTTGAAAAAAAAAATTTATAATACATCGTTTCACTTAAATTGTATTGCCGATCATCTCAACACAGTACTGTCCTAGTGCGATGAGTGCCTAAGTTTTCACTTTTGTTATTGAAATTTAAGAATGAATAAAATATTAATTGGACGGCACGATCAATTGAATACTTTATTGGGAATTATAAAAACCGCAATTACCGACCATTTCATGACTGCTATATTATAATACAACAGCACCTCAGGCGGCAAATCAACAAAACGGACAAACTGCTAATAATAATAAAGGAATAACTATTATTAATTACCGACCATTTCATGACTGCTATATTATAATACAACAGCACCTCAGGCGGCAAATCAACAAAACGGACAAACTGCTAATAATAATAAAGGAATAACTATTATTAATTACCGACCATTTCATGACTGCTATATTATAATACAACAGCACCTCAGGCGGCAAATCAACAAAACGGACAAACTGCTAATAATAATAAAGGAATAACTATTATTAATTACCGACCATTTCATGACTGCTATATTATAATACAACAGCACCTCAGGCGGCAAATCAACAAAACGGACAAACTGCTAATAATAATAAAGGAATAACTATTATTAATTACCGACCATTTCATGACTGCTATATTATAATACAACAGCACCTCAGGCGGCAAATCAACAAAACGGACAAACTGCTAATAATAATAAAGGAATAACTATTATTAATTACCGACCATTTCATGACTGCTATATTATAATACAACAGCACCTCAGGCGGCAAATCAACAAAACGGACAAACTGCTAATAATAATAAAGGAATAACTATTATTAATTACGATCAGAAATATGGTTGGATATTTTTGGAAATGAAAACATCATCGAAATCACTTTTCCCACTATTTCCAGTACCAAATGTTAAAGATATATTAAAGCAAGTTTCTATTATAAAAATGTGTAAAGAGAAAAATCTCAAATAAAATCAGTCATTACAAACTTATGAGAAACGGAAATCAATTCATACAAAACATTTTATGAACAAAAGTAAATGAAATATTTTGTACCTACCGAATTAAGAATCGTGTCTCCCTTATCAGACACAGGGACTCTTCTTTTCTGATAAGGTATACGCAACTAAGAATACCCTATAATTAAACATGCACCTTATAAAAAAATTATTAAGTATATATATATATATATAAATCCCACTATCATTATTGCGTCCTTTTACCGATCCCACAGTATGGCGTCCATCTGAAGGGCTTGATTTTACATAGCTTTCAATAAAGTATATTTAACTTTTTAAGTGTATAAATGTGGCAAGGTATTTAGATTTTCGAAAAACTTTAAATTAAAAATATACAAAAACAAAAAAAGTCCTTTCACCGACCCACCCATCGGAACCCCTTTCACGCTAGATGGAATACGGGGTCCGGCGAATATTTTCTTTCATTTTATAGCAAACCTTGCGTCCAACTTAATTTTTTTTTTCATTTTGTCTACAGGCCGGTGTCTTGCGACTCTGCCGCTAATTTATTCATGTTTTATTTGAACGATTAAATAATGAACATTATGATATCCATTGCAAGGCGCTAAGAATTAACTTTGGCCCAAACATCGCGGGGGTTCAAACCAACGCGGCGATGTGTAAATGAAGTTTATTAAATGTTTTTTTTGAATTGAAATGTTGGGATTAAATATGTTTAGTAACAAGATCTGTATTGCTGGGAACTTCCCAACTGTCCGCTTCTACGTTCTCCTCTCCCTCCCTAATTTTATTCCGCCCCACAATATTCCCCATTTGGCTGTGACACAGTCCTTCTGTCTCAGGGCAGTTAGAATTCATTTTTAATAATTTCACATATTATAAACAAAACATTTGAAGCATTTATGCTAGTTTGGTACGATAAACTCTTGACGTAACTTAGTAACTATTACTACAACACGATTACTCTTATATTCTGTCAGTATGAATATTATGCGACCCATCTTTTGAAGACTAGTCAGAGTTCCTATAAAGAAATCATAGACTTCGTAGATATATCACGCTTTTCTACTTTTTTTTTTGTATTCTGTTAATATATTATCGTTCGTGGGAAATACAATAATAAATGTAGGACGTAAGTAAATAAAATTGGCGGAAAGGCTTGCTGATAAGTATCGTTGAAATCATTTATGCTCAGTAAAAATTGATGTAATTAACAACCACTCAGGAAACATAACTAATGGATTCATATTTATGGAGATTACGATTTGACTTGTCATAATAGCATGGTGTTTTGTCCGTTGCACCCAACGAAGGTGATTAAATTTTATTATTATTCCTAAATACAAATTAATATTAATAAACTAATTAAAAATTAATTTGTAATCACCACTTTAATAACATATCAGTATATTTCGAAAGATACTTATACAGACATCGTTATACATAATACTTCTAATCTGCTAAGTAGATTAGTTAATTAATGCACCTGTATCAAAAAAATATTTGGACGCATAATTAAATATTTATTTATTTATTCATTCATTAACGCCCCAAAGGGCTTTTACATATTTTAACATTAAAATGATTATGTGTACAGAACTTAAAAAAAAAATATAACATGATGCATAGTTGGTATATAAGTGTAACATATTTATAATATATATGAAGGTATAATAAAGTATAAGTGCATGCCACAGAGAAGTTACAAATGGAAAGGTTTTTAATTTGTAGATACTACTTTTTTTTTCACATGATACATAATACACAAGTGCATAATATAATACTCTTATAATATGAGTGCATGACATTGTGCAAAAAAAATCATTGTGTTTTTATATTTCGGATGATGTAAAAATGTATGGAATTGCATAATACATAATATAGTAAAATACATACATAGAAAGAAAAAAGAGGAACAAGTTTTTGGATTGTAGATGAGATTGTAAATATAATTAACAGATTGTAATAAACAACGGCTATAGTACTAAATTAATATATAATATATTGAACAAAAAAAATTAAAAAAAGTTTAATTAATCTTATGCTCGTACATCCACAAATAACTGATGTTATTAAACAGTGGAGAAAAATATGTTTTTAAATAATAATACTTCTAATGTCTACCCGTCTCAGAACAGACATCGTCTAGTGAGACGGGCAAAGTACATGTAAATGTTTAAATTTTATGCCAATAAACGCCCGGGTTGCCGGCAATGAAATGAATGAATGAATGTATTAATTAAAAACGTCCTAAATACACTAACCAGCCAGCTTTTTATACTAATAACAAATAATAAAATTATTTAAATAACAAGGATAAAAATAATATTTTAAATAAATCGGGGTATATAAATTAATTTGAAATGATTACAACTATTTTTACATAGAAAATACTTATAGAACACCTAAAATGTATAAGTAATAATAATTATTCTAAATTTGCCAATCATATTTTGGAAACTAATCATTCTTTTGATGTAAATAAAGGTTTTAAAACTGTACATACAAAAAAAACCGGTTTACAATTAGACAAATTTGAAATTTTGGAAATTAGAAAAAGTGATAATATTCAATTAAATATAAATAATAATAAATAAAAAGCCATTGAATTGCATCTGGAATTATTTTCATATAATATTAATATTAACAATAAAAATAAATTATTTATTAATTTCTAATATAAATTTGTTATTCACTGTTTTATAATAATTTTTTATTAACATTTTTGATTAACCTACTTTAATCAATTTTTGTTTATGTTTATAATTTGTCTATTCTTACAGTATTGTGTTCTTGGTTTATCATTTGTTTATACTGGTCTTATTATTTTATAGTATTCTGTATATTCCTGATGATGAGAGCTTCGCTTTTGAAACATGTTGATGTGTGTATAAATTAATAAAATGGTGATTAGGAAGTAATTTTAATTAAATTATTAATAATGGCACAAAGTGGATATCAATATTTTGAAGAAATTAGATATTAATGTTTTTATGCTTGTAAATCGATACTTGAATTGTGTTTTCTTCATTATTACATAATTTAAGAATTACAATTTCATATTTTCATAACATATATAATTTTTACCAGCACATTTCATTCAACCCAATCGAACCTAACATACCTGAATTTATCGTTCTTAATTATTGCGTAATTTAAAATCATGAGTTATTAGGCAGGTACCTCCTATGATTTGGTGTTGTTTTTGAAAAAAATATCCCTAAATATTAAAATATGATAATGCGTTTATACTTTTAAAATATATTTTTTTGTAATTAGGGAAATTTAATCATAATTTTAAACCACTGATTTAATTATTTTTTTTATTTTGAAGGTATTTATTAACTTAAAAATACGTCATTTTAATCTTGCGTCCGTATACCGGACGCAGGATTACGGTCAGACGCAGAGTTGAATGAAAGTTGTCTATTAGAAGACGCAGTAATGATAGCGGGATGTATATATATAGTTAAGTCGGGCCATGTCAGACGTAAGAATAACAGAAGAGAATGCATGAGACGATTTATGAATGTGAATGAAGCTAAAGGTGTTTGCTAATATCGATTTGTTTGCGGTCTTCTCTGTCTACTCTTGCGGCGAAACGTCGTGACTATTAGTTAATTAGTTAGTATATTATACACAAGTACTGCGTTATGAAAAAATTAAGAAAGGGACGCTTAGATGGTTTGGGCATGTAGAGCGAATAAACGAAGAAAGAAGTGTAAGGAGAATGTATGACGCGAATTTGAATGTAAGAAGAAGTCGGGGATGCCCGGGAAAGACATGGCACGACCAATTGAAACAAATACTTGAGTCGGGTCATGTCAGAATTCAAAATAACATAAGAGGATGTATGAATGTGAATGAAGCAAGAAGTGTTTGCTAAGATCAATTTATTTGGCGGCCTGTTCTATCTGCTTACCCATGCGGATTTAAAAAAAAAGTGATACAGGTGTGCTATATAGAAACTGTTGAAGGGGACATTCTTGTAGGATGTGTTCTGTTGTTTGAATATGTCTACATTCACAAAGTTCGGAATCCTTTAAGCCCCATTTATGCATCATATACGCACAACGGCTGTGACTGCACCAGATGCAGTTTAATGAGGTACACGTCTTCCGAGGGAGAGAGAATTCTGTTTTTTTTTTAATGTGAATATCATGCAAGAATCCCAATTGCGCTCCCTGGAGTCAGTGAGACTATGGCATAGCCAATTGGGGTATGTTGTGTGGCTAAAGTATATGGGAAGGGGGGGGGAGATTGGGAAGGGGAAAGTTGGGAAGTGCCTGGCCCTTCATATCTGGTCACCGAACACGGATAAAGCCATTTCAAGTAACGTTTCGATTCTGAATGATGGTCTTTCACCCGGGCGATACTGACAGTATCTACCACTCTGGAACGTGCCTAAAATGTACTACATATGATTTTTAATTAATAAATTGTGAAAATAAAGTTTACGCAACCTCTGGATTCGTAGCCAAGGATCGTAACTACTCAACCACGGAGACCGTCGAGAAACGGCGTGATGTTTTGTTAGTTAGTTATTATTATCATACGTAAGTAAGTACTGTCCGAATTCGATGGTTTTACAAAATAATAAATATGGGTATTTTTAATTTAACGATTTGGGATGCAGATATTTTTGCAAGTACGTCCCACAGGTATGCGCAGGTAGGTACCCAAATAATATTGTTGCAAGTACGTCCCACAGGTATACGCAGGTAGGTACCCAAATAAATATCATCGCACGCCGACGGTTTTGGGAATACCTCGTCGTTTACCTGATTACACCCAATAATGTGAAGGTTGTCAATCAAATTGTATTGCCTCTTTTCAAAGAAACCCGAAATAATTGTTAGAAAGTCGTTCCAAGTATTTTCTCTGTGTTCAGCATTATAATATGTGAAAACCCTGGTAAATACCAATGAGACAATCAAATAATAATAATACTACTTTACTTGATGAAGCATGAGTTAAGCGAAACCGGTTGGTGAAAATAAAATATATTCGTGGTATATAACAACGTGTTTCATTTACTTAATCAATATTTTTCACACGATCATATGGTTTTACCACACATTCGCCAAAGAGATCTCATTTCTACGGTATTCAGTTTACTTTCATCCTTCCTCTGCCGCTTCCATGCCTCACTGCGATACATCAGGGTTGGTATCAGCACTTCACTGTGGACTGCTAGAGCTTCGTTTCTTTGGACAACAATTTGTTAGCGCCAACCGTGTTTAGTACTCTGTTATTGGAGTTTCCTGCATTCACCCTACTTTCAATATCCCTATCAGTCTTTCCATCTCTCGTAAACATACTTCCCAAATATACAAACTCATCGATGTGCTCCAAGTATTCATCATTCGCAACTATATTGCAAACTGTTTTCGTACTCTCTCTTTCAAACACCATGATCTCAGACATACTCAAATATTGCTAACGCAAGCAATACCAAAAATGATTTATCTGTAAATTCTATGCTAGTAGTTCAAAATTTCAAAAGGTAAAAACGCTCAAATCGTTATCTGTAGTTTCTATGAAATTCATCCCAAAATGTCTAAAAATAGGTGCAGTTTAAAAACGAGTGATAGCAATTTTGAATATTTTGTCTCAGAACAAGGTAAGGTGAAGTTAGAACAGTATCCAATCAAAATGACGAATTGGACTGCGCCTAGTAACTGTCAGATACATACAATATGACGATTGAACAAGGTTCTAAGTGATGTTAGAACCATGTAAAATAAATGGATATTTAAAGTGCATGATCTTAGAACTTCGTCGTACAAGTACTTCCGAAAATACTGCGCAGATGGCTTTGAAAATTATTTAGGATATAGAAATGAACAAAAGAAATGGTTTTGCATTCAAAAGTCATTTTTGCAAAATACGTTAATTAGAACCCTATCCGCCAAAGTGACGTGATATATCGTTTGGGACGTATCGCATACAGAATTAAAAAAACGCAGTTTTACGATTATTGTTTTTTGAAATTGTACACATTATAACTAATTACCCGTTTGCAAATAACGGATAAATCATTCGTAGTATTTCTTGAGTTAGCATCTGCAAAATGTGTATTTTGGGATGATGACCACGAAGTGAATCAAATATCTGTGATAGATCATATCAAGAAGACTCAAGAATTCAATTAAAAAAAGTACCTGTTTTTGTTACATTATTATTTTTGTTACTTTTATAAATATTTTTGATTAATGCACGGAGGACTTTTTCAAAAAGTAGACTTATCAGATGAGAAATAATAATTTTTATGAGTATGAATACGAATGAAGTGAAAAGTGTGTGTCAAGACAGTTGTGTGGTATTTCACCATGTTTACCCATCCCTTCGGTGAAATATCATCATGCCAAATCTCATTTAACAAATACGTAATATTTGGAAAATATTTAAATGAATCGATTTTTGTGGCATCATGTTAGTAAAATGATTATTCGTGTTTGCCTTATATCTGTGTATTTTACGTATTGTGAAATAAATCCATATAAAACTCTCGGGAAGTACACCGGGACTCGCTTATGTATCGAGTTAATCCGCCTCAAAGAATTAAATAATAACGAAGATGATTGTAAAGTCGACTCCTCGGAATAACAAGGTTCCATCTGACACAGTAATAATGTGCTATATAGAGGGGAACTTTGACACTCGTTATCGCATAACATTGCCGTGTCAGATGAAACCCTATTATTCCAAGTGTAGAGATGTATTCCTATAGATTCAGATTGGCCACGGGGCCAATATGGTTTTACAATAAACTAATTATTTACAGTTCTTATTACTCGTTACACGTCACATATCGGACTTACTATTGCCCGTATGCAAGGCGCTCCAATCTCTCGGAAAGTAAATAAATAAAACGGTAACTTACTTTCTCCAACACTAAACTGCACAAGCCGTGGAAGACGGTGTTCCTCTGGTCGCGTCGGAACCAAAGAATAAGGACAATTTACTACAATACTGCACCAAGTTTCTACTCGGTTAAATAATGGTTTAATTTAAATTTGTAGAAAGATATCGATTTACAAGCGTACACGAACAACACTGGAAATGATTTGGTATAACAACCCACACAAGACGATGTCGACTGCTGGAACCCTAAATCCAACTGACTGAACTGACTCAACTGACCCTCCTGCTACCTGCTTTTGCCCCTTTCGTGGCGGTGTAGTGTAACAATATTGTTACTCGGGTGGGTTTTTACATTTACCTAAATGCTAAATGCAATAGAAATGAGTTTTTTTTAATTTGAAATTTACTGTTTACTTTTAAAAACAATCTTACAAGCCAGCAAGGGTGCTGTAAATGCTAAAGTAAAGAAAAGCAAAATGGTTGCCATTGTCAGTGACGACAATTCAGACATTCAGAGGTTATTTTCTTGATATCCATTAGCATTATATCCGCGACAAGTGAAAGTTAATCAATTTCTGACGATGAAATAATTATAACTTATAATTTCTCCAAAACTTTGGTATTCACTTTCTGGCGTCATTATTAATAATTGAATTAAAATTTACTTTGTAATCACCACTTTATTAATATCAACATATTTCTAAAGTGAAGCTTTCCTCATCAGGACATACAGAATACTAAAAAATAATAATGTCGAGTAGAGACAAATGATAAATATAGAACACAATAATGTTAGTATAGACAAATTATAAACATAAACAAAAATTGATTAAAGTAATCAAAAATGTTAATAAAACATTCAATAACAAATTTATATTCAAAATTGAAAAACATTTTTTTTTATTAGTAATAATATTTAATACTAAATTGTATTTATTAAAATGTTTCCATTCTCTTTTCGAAGGAGTTTCTGCTGCAAAGTCATCTCAGTTTATATAATTTGTTATGTCAACGTCTATTACTGATCCTTCAGAGAGTTGCTTGTTTGCAGTTTTTACAGCTGAAATCAAATAATAACTCCTTATACATCTATATATGTTATCTGACAAAAGAATAAAAGTTCTACGAATTAAACACAAAAACAATTAATTAATAGTTCATGATACCTATATATTTTTAATTATATATAAAATTATGAAGAAAAAAAAATGTGAAATTAGAGAATTTCTTACCTGCACCCACAAGTATAATTTTGTCGGCCCCTAATGTAATATTGTTGACTGGTTTTTTTAAAACATTACCTTAGTTAAAAGTTACGAAAAAAAAAACTGTTTGCCATATTCTCTTTCACGCAATATATAACTGTTTGCAAACATGATGAAATAATTAGAAAACAAATTCACCACACCGTTCACCTTTTGGGGTAGGCGAGAGATAATTCAGGCTCCTGGCTCCTGGCTCCTGGCTCCTGGCACATCTCTACTGCATCAGACGCCCTCTACTATATTCATTTATCTCCTCCAGAATATGATATGTTTATGAACTTACAATCTCTATGTTTTTTTTATAGTGACTCCGCAGAGGAGACCCTGAGGGAAATAATTTCTTTTAAGGCATATATCATCTTTGGGGATGCTGTATGGGGGGTCTTTTAGGGGATAGGAAGGAGTGAACTTGGGTCTTGAAGAGACGCATGTTGTAGGACGGAGGAAACACAGAGGCCGGCAGATCATAAAGAATCGTATGACAATCATGTGACAAATGTCAACCGTGTGCAAATGTTGTGTTGATGATATGCCCACCATGTGGTTTCCTTCATCACACTCGAAATCCATTCTGAAGTGTCCGACATTGGCGAAGGACGAGGTCCACCACCCGTTTTTTGAAACAATTGTTTTTGACTTCCAGCTTCCTAAAATATGCAAAACATATTTTTTCGACAATAAATCAGAGATACCATCAAATAAGCACTAATTGTATTACCTTTATAACAACGCGCTTTATACTTCAATTGCTTCATTTTCCGAAGGACATTTGTTGACGTATTGAAATCGCTTGTCACCATATTCCAGGCTTTTTCCTTCTTACGTGATCCCAATGCGTCAGTTTTTTTTGCATATAATTATGCTTCCATGTATTATATTTCATAAGAAAATCGTTTAAGGTGGAGAGGAATAATTTATTATTCCGAAATAATGACAATATTATTACGCAATACCATAAACATGATGTTTATAAGGAGAAAAATATCAATTATATATTTTTAAAATTAACATAGGTTTAGCATTCATCAAAATCAAATTAGAAATATAATCTTTTTCTGACCGTTCTACGTTTGTTTTACAAAATATTTTTAAATATCGAATATCATTAAAAAATCCTTTGAACGTTTTTCTTCAACATGCGGTCATAAAAATTCAAATAAAAAACAAATGTTGGGTGCAGTTTAAATTTTTTATGAACACTAACGTTCATGTTTTTTTTAAATGTGGCTTGAAAAAGTCACGTAAATTTTAATAAAAAAAACTCACTTGCAAATGATGGCAATTATTTATCTCCAGTTTTTAAAAGTATTTTAAGATTTTTAAACCACCATTTAATTCAGAAAGGCCGGTTTATAAATCAATGAATTCTTTGGCCGTCAGGTGCTGCTAATGTTATCTGCTTTGCGGTGAGAACGCGAACTAAATTTTTTTTAAGTACGTATCAGGAATTCATTTTTAAACTTTCGTGTAAAATTTATTTATTTTCACTTAAAAATATTAAATTTGTCGCAACTCCTATATCAGTTGGTGGTCTAGTTGTTAGGATAGTGGCCTTCCAATCGCTGGGTCAGAGTTCAATCCCCATGAATATTGATATATTTAAAAAAAAAACTTATTTGACGTAAGATGACGATGACGTATTTATAAGAACTGTGGGTGTTTGCAAAAAAAAACGTTTACGTGCGGGAAAGGTAAGGTATTGTTTTCGAAGATATAGCGATTTAAAAAAAATTAAAGAAATTCGCGCGGGACCTTTATTTTCAACGGTCCGCCGGCGCAAAAAAATACCCGACTGAAGTGTGTAAAATACGAATTTTTCATAAAGGGTAAAATATTAAAAAAAACATTCAAAGTCCTCAACTGACTAAAACCAACGTTTGATCAGCACTTATATTTTGGAAATAACACTCGTACATCAATATCTAGAGATCGCTAGTTCGTTCCCTGGTACGGATATGTTTTTTTTTTCAGCTTTAATTCAATTAAGTTTATTGAAAATATGTATATTTGCATTATTTTTTCTTTTTACTATGGCCGTTTTTTATCGCCATTTTTATGTTACGTACTTACTGTGTTTCGTAGAACTCCGTTTTATTTTTTGTGACCGGTTTTTTCGACGTTCAAAACCGTTTGAAAATAGTTTTGAACGCTGAAACAGCTATCACAATAATAAAAACTAAAATACCTGTAGATTTTGATAATACTATTAAATTTATTTTCTTAAAATTAAAAATTAAATTAAATGGAGTTTTACGAAAGACAATAAATACGTAGCATAAAAAAGGCGAAAAAAAACGGCCACATTAAAAAGAAAAATTAACATGCTATACCATGTTAACTTCCCTCGCAGAAAATTTGTTTCGACGCTCACTGCAAACATGTGTACGCGGGTTATTTAATGAAAAAATAACTATTCATACTGACATAATTGGTTATTCAATGAAAAAATAACTAATCGCATTATTATCATCGAGTTTTTTGCTTACTTTTCGACAAATATACTCATTGTCCATAACTTATTTACAATTTTGACCGCCGAAACACGCAACGCTCGCGGGATGTTTGACATTTGTGTGTGGGTTGCCACATGAAAAAAATATATGCACACTTCCCTGTACGAAAATATGAGGATTTCATTGGTTACCATGCTGTCATCCCTATTTGCAGTTAGTTTACCAACTGGCATCATCAAAAAACTCATTTTTCCTTGAATGTCAAATGCACTGCAAAAGTAAACGACAAATGAAAAAACCGACCTTAAGATTACTAGTCAAAAGACATCAATATTGTTTGTATTATTTGTTAACACTGCTACGAAGTACTCCTTGGATTGGATTAAAAGGTCGCGAATATCGATATAAGATATAAATAAATTAATTCAAAATTACTTTGCAATCACCACTTTTTTTCATCAGGACACACAGAATAATGTATTTTGTTTGTCCTAATCGTCCTTTCGAAACATGTTGAAATGTACGTATTAAAAAAGTGGTGATTACAAATTAACTTTTAATTCATTTATTAATAATGACGCCATAAAGTGAATACTAATCTTTTGAAGAGATTATGAGACATAAATATTTGGTTGCTTTAGTAAAATACTCTTTTGTGCAAGAAACGGTACCTTATCAGGAAGTTTTGATCTGATTATTCAACTGATGACTTGAAAATACGAAACAGCAAGTCAATGATAGGTACTCCTGTAAAAGATGAGACGAGGATTTTTTAGCACTTAAACATGACAAATATACATACAATTTGTCAATGAATGTATTTTTAAAACATGTAAACAAATAACAATTACTGTTTACCAAAAGACGACATATATCTGATATAACTTTTCCGGTTAAAACTATTATAAAACATGTATGACATATCTTTATGTAAATCTTAATGTAAGGCCGAAATTTACGAGTAACCCTCAAACCTTTTTGTATCCATACTTATCGTAATAATACAAGTTTTTCCAAACAAAGACATGGAGAGTAGATTTATTTTCGTATTCAGTCACCACCTTCAGAGGGAACTTATACTTACACAAACCTTATGAACTGTTTTTCCCCATATTCCTTTACGATGTGGAAACATGGACACTCAGAGCCAGCGAAAGGAAGCGGATACATGGACTCGAAATGTGGCGCTGGAGGTAAATGCTCAGGATTCCATAGGTAGCCAGAACCACAAATACGTCTGTATCGGACGAGGTCATGAGGAAAACTAAGACGATGACGTTTTATCAATGATAGTTATCATCTTCTATTTTCCCCACACTCGTAAGTGCACTTGCAGTAGCGCGCAGTGTTTCTCCGACGAGTGTCGATCTAATGGTGGAGGAAAGGGGAATTAGGGGCTTTCATACTTACGTTCGGCTCTAATACCGAGCCCCACTACCCCAACGATCCTTCACCCCGGGTCACAAACTCATGAACATGTTTGTTTATATTTAAATTAATATAACGGGAGTTCGGCCAAAAAAATGTAATTGAGAGATAGGCCGATTAGCATAATTAGTAATAATAAAATAATGTAAGTTTTTAGAGTTAAGAATTGTATGTATAAGAGATTCCGCTGAACATGTTTGGACTGGGGACCCGTCGATCCCTTTATATTATTTATATTTTAATTTAAATAAACATGCTGGAAGGAGAGTTGAGTTGAGTTGAGTCATCTCATCAATATTTATGTTATCCATTGATGAAATCGTAATGGCTTTACCACGTGACAAACAAAACAGAATCGTCCGACATCCGGTGCGACATTGTGAACGGCTCGGCGTTTGGGCATACTGTATTGCGATCACTCCAAACCAAACCACTAATTTTCCGACTGTCGTATCATCTCCTGCCAACCTCTTTCACGACTCTGCGCTCTGACCCACAGCTTCCTGCTTACTCTCCATTGAATATTGCTTGACTTTGCTACGCCCTGGACCATCGCTATTGGATGTACGACCCAGAAGATTTCACCATTTTCCGCACAGAATCTATCCTCCATACAACGGAACTGTATTCTCGCGGGTACCTGGATCAAGCCCAGTACCGAAGCTAAAGACAAGTAGCGGCTATCAGGACTTGACCGGTACCCTATTCTACAATCTATGTAACGGACCTTGTAGCGCCCACAATAGGCAATCAACTGTCTGCCTTCAGAGTATTCTCAGATTATTTGGACATGTTGCTCATCAAACAGAGAACTCCAACCTGGAGAAACTAACGGTCACTGGCAAAGTGGAAGGCAGGAGAAGCAGAGGAAGATCGCCGATTTGTTGGAGTGTCCTTGGCTCTCAATGCAGCGCAGGATATATAATATATCTAAATCTCTTCGTAGGGGAAAGCAGAAAGGATATACGGCCGTGGGTATAACAGAAGTCGATATACATATATTTGCAGGCGTCTTGAGTGGAAATCCGCTATATAAAATATTATTACTTAGGGAGATTATACACAAGTAAGAGCCTATAGCGTATTTTGTACAGACTGCATATATAAGTATGTCGTATTTTGTTATTCGGCCGCATATCGTCACTGCATACTCTTGTTTTCTGTTGTTTTTCGGTTTCGTGGCTCATTTGGGATGTCTTAATACTATCTACTTCAATGATTAAATATTACAATGAGGTTTACAAACTTCAATAAGTTATAAAAAATAAAAACAAAATTGTTATTATATTATTTTCTATTATAAATAAAATTTAAAAAAAAACATCAGGGTTGGTATAAGCACTCCATTGTGGACTGCTAGCTTTGCTTCTTTATACAACTTTTTGTTAGCGCCAACCACGTTCAGTCCCCCATTAATGGAGTTTCCTGCATTCACCCTTATCTTAATATCCTTATCAGTCTTTCCATCTCTCGTAAACATACTTCTTAAATATACAAACTAATCGACCTGCTCCAAGAATTCATCATACAAAACTATATTGCATACTGTTTTCGTACCATCTCTTTCAAACACCATGGCTTTATACTTACTTACATTCATCATTAGTTAATTTTTCATACATACTTCATTCATCCTGGATACGAGAGACTGTAGATCTTCCATACTGTTAGCAATTAGCTCCGCATCATCAGCATACAGGCAACATATTTTCTGACTACTAATTTTCGCGCCCAAGCCCACCTCTTTCAATTCTTGAATACAATTATCCATGTATAGACTGAATAACCACCGTGAAATTACGCAGCTCTGCTTAACAACTTTTGTGACGTCAAACCACTCCGTAAAATCACCAATCACAATCTTCCCTCGTTCAGAGACGCGATTTCATGTATGAGATTCGAATTCACTTCATACTTGGACAATGTTTTATATTTATTTCCTGTCAACTCGGTCGTATGTTTTTTGTAGATCTAAAAAGGCTAGGAAAAGTTTGTTAGTTATGCATAATCCAATATAAAAGTACATTAAGAATGTAATATAGATAAAGTTTCTGTTGTTGTACACGATAATTACTACGAAATAGAAGAGTAAAAGTATATGGTACTAGAAATGCAACAATAAGGCGCATACTAGATATAAACATAGTACATACACCATTCACCATTCATTCGGATCATTCACCCAAATTCTAAATTATTGATCCAACGATTTATGAAGAATATCTTAATATAAGTGTATATTCATAGGTATTTTAAAACTATAAAATATTTTGCGAAATTACTCCCTCCACAGGCTAGCCCAGTGCCTAGTGAGGCGGGTTATGTGAAACTTCAACTATAACTGTTATTATATTAGTTTCTATTTTACTTTATAAACCACTGTACACTTACGAGTACATTATTATATTATACATGTCTTTTAGTTATAGTTAAATTTAATTACATTGAAAAGATATTATTATTATTCATATTTCGAAAGACCTAATCGATTATTTCTAATGGATATGTTTTTTTTTTTTTTTTTTAATTTACATACTAATAATACCATGATACATAATAATATCGATAAAAATGACTTAAATTAAACAATTATCACTACCTCAGTGGCTAGAGCATTCTCTCGCTAAGACAGAGGTCCTCGGTTCGATTCCCAGATGTGACTGATATATTTTTATTTTATCTGTCTTTTTCTGTTCCATGATTCATTTGTGATCTGTTAATATTATCTTCTTCATTGATTAAATATTACAATGAGGTTTGTAAGCTTCAATAAGTTATTCCAGTAAACTGAATATCATATCATTTCAAACAGACAAAATATTTCCTCAAATATCTCAAATACGTATAACTGTATGTAATCATAACATTCTGATGCGATATACGAAACCACTAGTAATGCTAAATAAAACTTTAATCATTTTAATTAATACATCAAAACAGTAAGAGAAACATGTCATCTCAAATCTGGTTTACGTATATGGTAGGTGACCGCCAGCGAGGCCATACGCCATGGTTTGATGCAAAACTGAATGCACTTATCAAACAGCGCAATAATGAGTTCAAACTCTGGAAACGGGATCAGCACAACGTTATGCTTACCGCACTGAGGAAAAAAACAAGAAATTCTGTCACCAACTGTAGAAGGTATGCAGAAACTAAATACTACACTGCTGTAATTTAAGAAAATATGCATAATTTACAAAAACGAATAAATTACAGGTTCTCGGTATCATAACTCAACTTAAACTTAACTCAACGTGCTGTCTTTGACTTTGTATATTCTTTCCAAATGTATAGGGCGAACATGCTGCAGGCGTATTCATAGATTTAAAGAAGGTTTTTGATACGGTAGATCATGCAATCTTACTTAAGAAACAGGAACACCTAGGCATAGCAGGTACGCTCCTAAAGTAATTACGTAGCTACCTCTCCGACAGACGGTGTCAGACTTTTGCTGGAGAGGCGTCGAGCAGTATGGGAACGATAACCTGTGATGTACCACAGGGCTCCATTCTTGGGCCATTACTGTTCCTGATTTATATAAATGACATTAATGAGTTAAACGGGGAATAAAGGGTACACTTCAACTCTACGCACATGATACAGTGATTATTTAACACAATAATGCAGTAAACGAACTTCAAAGGGAAATGGAAACAGATGTAGCTTGCCTGACAAACTGGCTACGAATGAACAAGCTAAGCATTCATATTTAAAAAAAATAATACTATATTTTGTTTGGAAATAAAATAAATATAAGTCTGAACATAAGTCTTCGTAATAAACACTTTGAAAAGGCTGATGTTTTAATCATTTTATTTAAAATTACCCCCATTACCGATGTTTTATATGGACTCCGCGGGTTATTTCCCAGATCGACCTACCACGCTATGATTCTCTCACATTTATTATATCTTTTCGGATCTGGGAATTTGCTACAAAAAAAAATAATTTCAGAGATCCAAGGCTTTCTAAATAGTGACCTACTAAACATTTTTAGTTTGCCATGGGACACACATGCCAAAGACATCTACAGAAACTCCCAAATACTTCAGTTTAACACCATTCCAACCTGTGAAATTATAATCACGACGTACACCAATATAACACAAGAAACCACAAAAAACTACGTATGCCAAAAATACACTCAACGAAATGTGGACTAAAATCTTTAGAATATATAGCCTACACACAATACAATAAATTACCCAACGATATTAAAAATGCAAGATAATGTGAAAGGTCTCAAGGTAAGATGCTTAAACTCTATTATTTGAAAGAATACCTTAAAGATTAATGGTGTGATGTGACTCTGTAATTAATATAACTATATAACGATATGTTTCTTTATAATAAGTGTATCTGTACACTTATATTATAATGTACCAGTGATATGTATGTGTATACGTAAATGTTGTAAATATACTGTGCATATTAATTACGTATTTTAAATGTTAAGTATTTTTGTTTCTAAAAACTGTTCTGCAGGTTCTGCATGTGAGCTCACAATGAGTTTCTTAACTCTTGGGAATACAGTGCATAATATATAGTCTACTTTTTAATAATTAAAAATTGAATTCTTTAGACTTTTATAAAAAGTCAATAGATGTCTCATATAAATAAAAAGTCGGATGTAAATCCGAGACACTGTTTAAGTTTGCAATTGAGTTCGGGTAGAACTTTGTAAACATCATAAAAATAGCTGCCAATAATATGACATTAAAAATGGAAGATAATATTCACAAATCTTGAATTTGAGATATGATATCGATGAAGATGACACAAATTGAACTTGTCTCATTAGCTAAGTCGGTTGAGCGTTGCCCCGGATAGGCAGAGGACCTGGGTTCGAGTCCCAGATGCGACTGAAATATTTTTAGTTTCTGTCCTTTTGTCCAGTTTCATCTTTCATTTAGGTTTGTTAATATTATTTTCTTCAATGATTAAAAAAAAGGATGTTTATTATAACTTTTAATGTTTATTAATTGTAACATTGATATCATTATGTATTATAATATTGATAACATTATTTATTATAACATTAAAAACATTATTTATTATAACATTGAAAACATTATTTATTATAACATTGAAAATATTATTTATTATAGCATTGATAACATTATTTATTATAACATTAGAAACATTATTTTATATAACATTGAAAACGTTTGTTATTATAACATTGAAAATATTAATTATTAAATACATTGAAAACATTATTTATTATAACATTGAAAATATTATTTATTATAGCATTGATAACATTATTTATTATAACATTAGAAACATTGTTTTATATAACATTGAAAACGTTAGTTATTATAACATTGAAAATATTAATTATTATATACATTGAAAACATTATTTATTATAACATTGAAAATATTATTTATTATAGAATTGATTACATTATTTATTATAACATTAGAAAAATTATTTTGTATAACATTGAAAATATTAATTATTATATACTTTGAAAACAATATTTATTATAACATTGAAAATATTATTTATTATAGAATTGATTACATTATTTATTATAACATTAGAAAAATTATTTTATATAACATTGAAAATATTAATTATTATATACTTTGAAAACAATATTTATTATAACATTGAAAATATTATTTATTATAGCATTGATAACATTATTTATTATAAAATTGGAAACATTATTTTATATAACATTGAAAACGTTAGTTATTATAACATTGAAAATATTATTTATTATAACATTGGAAACATTATTTATTATTACATTGAAAACATTATTTATCCATAACATTGAATAAATTATAAAAATCAAGAAATATAAATACACAATTATTTCGGAAACCATTAAAAAACTCTAATGTTTCGTAAAATTCGCTGAAATTATGTATTTTGATGATATTCTTACATTAGTTTTTTTTCCAGGAAACTAGTTCTTATTTTATGTATTCCCCTCTGGCAAGTTAATTGACACAAAGTAAATAAACATATCTAGTAGCAGAGAAAAAGTATGTTAGTTAAATATACGGACTCTCGCCTTGGGAATCGGCTCTCGAATGATCGTTGATCGTTCCCGAGAAATCTATCGTATGTATTAAACACAGCGCGGTGGAATTTATTCGTATAGAATTTTGTATGGCGTAATACAATAAAAACTTTTACAAATTTGCAGTAAATATTTAGGTACTCTGTAGCGTTTCTAATTAACTCATTAGGTTCTTCGCTTTCACTATGCCGGCGTCAAACAAGCTCTTATTTGTTTTGGAAAGTTTAAACACTCTTGTGTGCATTTGTCACTTAAAATATTTTTTAGTTGCACTTCCCGTTGAAAATGATGCAACCACACTTTGTCAAAACCTGCCCCATGGTAGGTAGATTGTTTTGTAAAAGTCATCTTTCTAAACGTTCAATTTTTTTTTTCACATTCTGGGTTTTGAACTCTGTACATTTTCATCAAAAAACTATTTGGAGTCACTGTTTCGCTGTGAAAGTAAAAATAAAGCAATACTTAAATAGAGTCTGTTCAAGTTACTTATTTTATTCCAATTAGCGATACAAGCTATCATACTGCGTCCGGAAAAAAAAAACGATGCAATTTGAATGCATAACTCCATCTGGCGTCGGAGATGTTCTGGCGAAATGGGGTTCATAAAGGCCCATATCAGTTGAACAACGTTTTCCATTAAACTCCTCCATAAAACTGATGTACCCTTACTCATCAAAATTTTCTGATCAGGAGCGACCGTTTCTGTGAGCTTTAAAATATTGGTTCCCACTCCAATGCTGGCAGACGAACCTCCTAACACCAACGCGATATAGTTAAGGTATTTTACCGCAGGAGTTAATTTAGGAAAAAAACTTGCCACCCTTGAAGAAACTTTACAAATCGTGGATAAACAATTCCAAATATTCTTCACCTCATCAATTCCTTGCTCGAAATTTTTTTTGAAGATTTCCTTAATATCAGCGACGTAGCAATGCTGTTCAGGAAAAATCACACGGTATCCACGCCAGGTGTTTTCATTGAGGAACATATCCCAATTATTGTATTTGGTGCCAAGGTAATCAACGTAAGTGCAAACACCGGACGATTGGTCGTCCTCATCAGTCATGACTATGAACAGCGGAACCGTGAATGAGTCGTCCTCATTACGAAATGCATAAACATAAGCTACGGCAAAGCGGACGATTCCATCATGCTTTACGTTATCGGTAAGGATTGTAAAGATACCGTTAATTGTCTTCGATTGTTCTTCGGTGACAACCATGGACGTAAAATCTTTCCCGGGAAACCAGAAGAAAGAGGCTGCTATCTTTTGAAATAGCGACGGCTTTTCAGACGGCAGTTGGAAATCATTCCAGATTCTGTTCTCCAAGTGATCGTGCCGTTTCTCAACTTCCGCATACCAGGTCTCGTAAGTGTTTCCCATTGTAGAATCACTCATTTTATGCTGTTGTAAGGTGCGAGGTGCGGGTGCCAAAGCCAAGCTTGAAGTCTTGTCATGTTCATCATCCATTTATATACTGAAAAAAAAACTATTAAATGAGTTTATCTCAAAAATCACAAAGGCTATAAAGCACGAAATTTTATTTCTGCTGAATGCGTGCTAATGAAAACATTTAAATAAAAAAATGTCACTTTATAACGCTTCATAGTGAGAGAGAGAAAACAAATAACAAAATAATATTTTCACGTCGTCAGCGTCCAATGTACAATTCGTAATTTTGAAAATATGGTCCAATGTCTTTAATAATATATTAATGTTGAACAGGAGCAGACCGAGGTGGGATCTTTAGAGGACACCTGATTTACCTCCATAAACTTTGAGAAAATGCCATTCAGTAATATTGCCTGATAGGGGTTAAAAAATGTTAGCATCGCGCAAGAGAAGTAACTACTCCTAACCGTCTGGAGGCAGTGAGGCTTCTTCAATAATTAAATATCACGATGAGGTTTATAAGCTTTATAAGTTATCAAAAACAAATTTAATATTCTCTCTAGACTTGCAGAAAAGTCAATAGATGTCTCATATAAATAAAAATTGTATTAGTATATCCGGAACACTATCTAGATTGCAATTGTGTTCGGGAAGAACTTTGTAATCATCATAAAGATGCAGCCAATAATATGGGATTTAAAATGGAGGATAATAATGAAAAGTCTTGAATTTGAGGTATGATATCGATGGAGATGGCGTAAAGTGAACTGGTCTCATTAGCTCAGTCGGTAGAGCGGTTGTCCCAGTGAGACAGAGTTCCTGGGTTCGATTCCCAGATACGACTGATACCTTTTTATTTTCCGTGGTTTCGGGTTTCATTAAGGATTAGTTAATATTATATTCTTCAATGATTAAAATTTATATACCTAAGAAATTTGTGCTGATCCCGTTCTATATTGTTAAAGTACACTTTATACAAAGGGGACCAAATAGGTGAATTATACTCCACTTGACTTCTAACTAATGAAGTTTAGAGAATTCTCATATAATCTAAAGACTTGAAATCATTTAAAGTTCTTCTTCTTCAGCATCTTTAAAGCGTTGTTAGCTATACCGTTAATGTGTCTAATGAATGTCAAGTTTGCATCGTTTTGTCGCTGGTGTTAATTTAATATTATTTAATGTATATTCTTGTAAAATATGATGACGAGTTTTAGAAAATCGTATAACTTGACATATCAGAATATCAAAAATAAAGCATTTTGTTCGCACCATCGATGTAGCTGATCTAAATTACCTTGTAAAATATGGAAATCATTTGCATTTCGCAAACATTTAAACCATTTAGGTCGTCTCCAAATCGTAGGAGCTGTACATCTTTAAATTTATTTACAATGTCATTAACGAAAATTAAAAATACTCTTCGGCAGAGGTGGGACCCATGAGGAATCCCACTTGGGGCCTCGAATATATAGGATTGTACAGAATTAACCTTCAGAATAAGCACCCTATTACTAAGGTAACTGACAATAAGGAACCCCAGTCAATTTTTTAATTTTTTTTTATTAATATTAACATCCTAACTCAATTTCCTGTTTTTTTTTTTTTGAATGTTCGTTTTCATGGTTAAAATAATTGTCAAAGTTTCAATTTTTTAAAACCCACCAAAACACATGTATGGCTTGTTGGATGTGACGTCACACGAGCCAGTCGGATTAGCGGTTCAATAGGCAGTAATCGATATTGTATGAATTTCATACAAAACTTCGAGGACTACTCAAATTTAACTGCTTTTAATTGAAGGAAACATTGTAGAATATCAGCGTCTCGTTACTATTGTAGGTGAATTGTACCAAAGTGTAAAATACATTCATATCCGCAACTAATTAACAATTTATCAGCGTTCAAAGAAAGTCCATAGCTCAAATTTTAAGAACTAGCCTAAAATCAGAATCGCTTGCGTTAATAGCCTCTTTCATGTTTCAGCGCATGCGCAGAAAACAGACGCATGCGCATTGCGCATTTGCGGACTTCAACAGTCCGTGACAGCAGTAGACAGATATTAACTTGAATGTGTTGGATAAATTGAATAGGTTTGAGATATTGGTTAACTTCAATGGCTTGAAATTTAAATAAATATATCATGCATTATAAGAAATAATAGATTATCATTAGAAACCCCCCTCATCTAGAATAACTGAAGAAATAATTACCAAAGTGCCAATGACATTGTTGTGGGAAAGGGTATAGATTATTATTACGTAGACAAATTCGTTAAAATTGGTATGAATTTTCAAGAAAAAACTCTCAACTAGTCGCAATAAACAAACATAATGATTTTACGAGCGAAATGAAACTGAAAGCTTGATAAACAGCGGAAAAACATCTTATCTGGTTATAGTTGGGCTCAAAAACGGCATGTCTGACGTCAGAAGCAGTGGTACCAACAGAACATGGTGTTTTGATGGTACAGATTTTAATTCACTTTTATATAACGATTTAAAAAATCTACGTTTAATTCCAATATTATATATAGAATGAAAGTTATATATTCAGAATCAGCATTTGCTGAACTATACGAATATATATTTTTAAAGCCATTATATTTTTGACTGGAGTTCCTTATTCAGCTCAGTAATGTTCCTCTGATGCTCAACTGTCAGAGTTTAGATATAAGTTTATGTTATATCGAACTATATCAAATGATTGACTAAAATCGGTGTACATAGTGTCCACTTTTAGTATCATATTTGTGTATAAATTGTTAACAATAAAATAAATGCTAAAGTATGACTACATTAGAGGATGTAGATTCACACTAGTAAGATGAAATAAAGATAAGATAAAAATACATTAAATTTGTCCAGAAATTATTTGCCGATAAGGGCAAGATTAGAGATAGCCAGGCTAGACGGTTATATCTGAACTATTTACGGGCACAAATACAAATAACTATGTGTAAAACAAAAAAATGATAATATGTATTAAAAACTTCTTACGCTTTTTAAGGTCGTTTTATAAATATTATACAGTCCTAAATATTATTAATAATTAAAATAAATACCAACTCTTTTTGTGCCACCAATCTTCTAATAAATGTTAACATCAATAGAAAAGGAGTGTAAAATAGGAAGTGTAAATATCATATCTTCCCTAATCTTAAATTTTCTAGTCAAACTGTGTTCAACTGAAGCGACCTGCCAGGTAAGAATGTTTTTCTTTATCTCTTTGTACATAATTCGATAAAGAATAGGAAGTAATATTTGTACAGCGCCCTTGAGGAGATTTTTCACAAAAACGGCGCTATACAAATCACCCAATTACTATTATTTTTATAGAAATATATTCCATTTTTATTATTAGACACTTACAAACATTTCTTTAATAAACGCAAATTCACTTCGTGGCATTATTTTTAAAAGAACAATATTTTTTTTGTATTTTTTTTTTTTCATATGAAGTGGTAACTTGGTGAGATGTTACATTATAATTTAAAAAATAAAACAATAATATTTTTTTGTTTGTTTTAACCACTATTACATAAATAAATATCTACATGTTTCAAAACCAACAGTTCCCTCTTCAGGATACAGAGTATATTGAAAAAAAATATTTGGCCGGTCAGTGGCTGAGTTGGCATCGCGTTTGGGTCTCACCCAGGCGTCGTGAGTTCAATTCCTCGGCTGGCTAAGTCCTCCATTACGACACAAGCAACATCTTCCGCTTACTGTGATGGTAGTAGGAGATTTTCAAATATTGTCAGGTTATTCGTAACCAGGGAACAGACAAAAAATGGATCAGATTTTCTCATTGGGCTTTATTGTAGATCTACAGAAAGCATACGACCGAGTTCAGAGAAAAAGTTATGGAAGTATTGTCCAAGTATAGAGCGAATACGAAACTTATAGAGGCAGTCTCATCTCTGAACGAGGGAAGCTTTGCATGTGTTAGGGCAAACGGTGATTTTACGAGGTGGTTTGAAATCACAAAAGGTGTTAAGCAAGGCTGTGTAATGTCACCGCAGTTATTCAATCTATACATAGATAACGGTATGCAAAAATTGAAAGAGGTGGGTTATTCAATTTGATTTACGTAAAAAAAAGTTAGAGTACGAATCGAAGGGGGATATTATAGAGACCACCTTAAAAGTCCCCATTAGAACGCCGACAAAAGAAAATTTCAAATCTTCAGCAGTACCTAACATCTAAAATATCTATAAAAAACCTATGAAACTTAATTTTGACCACACGAGAGCGAACCGAACCAGAATGACATCACGAATATTCCTAAAATTAAAACTGCTTTTGGAGAAAGAAATTATAAATATCTCTGTACTAAGCTATATAATTCACTTCCACCGGTCTTAAAAAAGAAGAGAAATGATTCCAAAAATCAAATCAAAACATGGCTCAGACAAATAAAACAAGAGGAGTTATACAGAATTTTGAAAAGAACATCGTAGGAGCTTAAACAATCAGTTTTTAAATAATACCTAGTCGGCCTCAACAAGGAACCCCTCGTGAGGAGGACTAAGAAAAACATTACAAATTGTCTTATCAGCTTTGTAAACTTTTATGAACTGAATGAATAAAAAAATGTATGGAAACTAAAAAAAACATATATAATTTATTTTTTTAAAAACTAATTAGACACCTGTCTTAAAATCAAACACTTAAAAAGAATTATTTTCAAATAAATAAACGGCAAACAACGTTATATTATATATTTCAAATGTAATAATGAATCACAGTTACTTACGTCTGGCAGAGGTAAATTTATTTTAAACACACAATATTTAACGACGAAAAGTTCGATAGCTTTGACCTGCAAATATACAATGAGTGAAATTATTTGAAAACTTATATACTTTTTTTTTTAATATGATAAGATAAATGATAAGATTAAGTGTCCCCGACCAGGGCTGGCCAACTTATTGATAGTGACAACTGCAACTGGAATTATCGATCTTGGCATTGAAATTATGTATCTTGGGCGTATTCTTGTCATTTTTCATATGTAATGTTTTATGTGCATTGCAGTCATCGACGAGAGATAACCTATCGATGAGTCCGGAGTACTATTTATACAGCCTTCATAAAAGTTCGCCCCACTGTTGTTTTGGCAGCCACCTCGCTTAACAAACGGATTGCAATCTTTAGAGCACAGATGTCTTGTGGGAATGCTGCCTTTGTTCTACCAGTATTTCAATGGAAAATGCTCTGAAGAATTAGTGTCATTTATCCCTTCTTCACCAGTGCACAGTCGCTAAACGCGTGCACAACATTTGTACAAGGTTAAAAAATTTCAGATTTGAACGGGTCATTTCTACGACTCGTTTTTGTGTTCAACAGAGTGAGTGGAACGATTTGCCGGCCGATGTGCCTCCTCCCTCCTACAACACGAGTCTCTTGAAGATCTTCAGCATCCTCAGAGATGACATAATGCCCTGAGAGAAATTATTTTCCCAGTGGCCTCCTAAGAGAAGTTAATGCGAAAAAATATGCATTTATAAAAAACTTCAGATGTAGGTTAAATTACATAGGATAATGATTTAAGTTGGAAATTTCTTTTGCTCCATAATACGAATTCTGTTTGAATTTTGTTATAAAAACTTCGTTGGCTAATATTTTAAGTAACCAACTGGTCAACTGCGAAGAAAAATTTGGTCAATTCCAATAAAATATACGCAAAAATGATTTTTACATTTTAAATTGCCAATCATAGATGGAAAAATAATATTCTTGTCCAAGTATAAATAATTAGTTTTGCTAAATTTGTGCTTATCTCCAATGCATCGGTTTAATGGCCAAAGTTCTAGACCCGTTTTCATGGCGGGTATTGGAAGACAACGGTGAATTAATGCAAAATATTGGTTCTCCATGTCAATAATAATAATAATAATAATACTTGGCCGATTTATATGGCGCCGTTTTTGTGAAAAATCACCTCAAGGGCGCTGTGCAAATACTACTTGCTAGGGTTAATCTTATTATGTACATATACAGAAAACATACTGGCACTCCAGAATAAAACTTAATTAAATGACAATCTTTTGGGCTGAGATGGTATGACTTTGGATGCACAGGACACATATATTAGAAAACACTGCACATTGCATGACGTTGAAGTTACTGTTTAAATCCTATTTGTCATTGGTATTATATACATTAGAAGGTTATTGACAAAAGAAGAGTGGGTGCTTATTTGAAACATGATTTTATTTGATATTTTTTGATAATAATTATTTACATTTACAAATATTTAAATTATTTGTTTATTAGGTAACTGAACCATTCATGGATACTGCCGTAGTAAGTAAAAACATAATACATACATTGGGAGTCATTCTCCAGACCGATGTGTGGAGTTTTATTTAACCGTTTAGCACTTTTACAATTGGCCTAATAATAATAATAATAATATTAATACTTAGATGACTTTTATAGCGCCTTTTTTGATAAAAATCAACTCGAGGGGGCTGTAATGTATTTTTAGCCAAAACACTTTTAGAAACATTATTATCATAAAAAAGAAAATATGAGTTTTTCTGTTTTTACCTAACCATCGGGTATGTTTATCATGTAATTTGGTAAGTAAAAAGGCAGTATAATATTTTACTTTGTTTATAAGTGAAAAAAGTTATTTACCTCTTTGTGTCTTTATTTTATGTATAAAACACGTCTTATAACAATACGAAAACTGAAATGAAAAACTCCACTTTAATGTTAACAATATGGGTTATAATAACGCCGCCATAGGGTGGAATACACTGCGGCGGGAGAAGGTTTTTCAAGATTGTAGATAAAAAATAAAGTGTTAGCTAGAGAAGTAGAGAAGTTCCCAAGTAAAACATACTTACATAGGGCTGAAATCTTTTTATTTTATGTTCCTTTTTTCCGGTTTCATCTTTCATTCAGGTAATGTTAATATTATTTTCTTCAATGATTACATATTACAATGAGGTTTTTAAAGCTCAATAAAAATAATTAATAATTAAAAATTGATCATATTGTGGTAATATAAATGTGTGATAATGGCGATTTGATTCGTTACACCAAGCCACCCGCATCTGTCCAAAGAATCTCTCCTCCTGTTGATCAAACTCACAGGAAAACGCCTCGTAAGGTTGCCAAATTTAAACGATACAAAATCATAGATAATTTATCCCAAATACTAACAAAATGACAGCTAAATATTCATACATTGCAATAAAAAGCGCAATGCACTTGTCAACAACAAACAACAATAACAGCATAACCGTAAATTTGTTTATTTTATTTTAAATGTATATTTACAGAAATTAATTCAATGACAAAAGTACATTACATTATTAGTTTGTTAACAATGTTTGTTACACACTTATCAGCATTTTGAATTTAACAATATTAACGTGGAAAATGTCGACATCAGATGTTAGCTCATTTAAGAACGTGATCATTCTTCCGGTGGGCATCACTAATGGTAGATTAGTTCTGCATATCGGAATGAGGAAAATGTCGACATCAGATGTTAGCTCATTTAAGAACGTGATCATTCTTCCGGTGGGCATCACTAATGGTAGATTAGTTCTGCATATCGGAATGAGGAAAATGTCGACATCAGATGTTAGCTCATTTAAGAACGTGATCATTCTTCCGGTGGGCATCACTAATGGTAGATTAGTTCTGCATATCGGAATGAGGAAAGATCTGTGCACACGCGCTCTTGTAAAATTATCAGGGAAATAATGTGCACTTTTTTGAAAAAATTCTGAATGACTAATTTGACCATTTAAGAGGTTATAGGCCATTACAAGCAAAGTAGTTTTACGTCTATTTTTATGGCTACTAATATCCAGTATCCCCTATAAGAAGGCTGATGGATATTACCCGAAGTTTCTAGAATACAAATATCATAGAAATTCTTTTGTACTTTCCCCCAATAGAGGATGTTACCCCATAATATGGGGATATTCTAGAGCCACTTTCTAAAATACTGCAAACCAAGCTATAGTACCATATAGTAAGCGAAACACAGCAGAGTTACAAAATTGCCTGGAATTGTTTAGCACAAATCCCAGCATTCTCAAGACCCTGCCCTGCTGCGTAACGTCTCTATGTGAATATGAAATGTAAAGTGTGAATCAAATGTAATTTCCAAGTCCTTGAAGTACTAATATGTTTAAAAGAAGAATTTTACAGTAGTATTTGCTTTAGTATAACACATAATCGTGCATTAAAAAAAATTAAATCCTAATTTATTAGAACGACTCCATTCGATGATAGAATTTATGTCGCCCTGAAGTTGTAGACAGTTTTTTATGGTTATAATTCTTATGACCAATTTTATGTCTCCGCAAATAGTAAAAATTAAAAAATATATACGAGTATATACATTTATGGTTGTCGTTAATAAACAATCAGAAAAGTATAGGGCCAAGGTTTGACCCTTGCGGAACACTCGAGTTTGTACAAAAGTGTGTTGAGCTAAAAATACCATACGTAACGTACTGTCGTCTATTTGACAAATAACTAATAAATAAATTCAGCATTTTAAATGTAAATCCACATTGTTCGAGTTTATTTAGGAGTTTAGGAGTTCGAGTCTATTGTGTCAAAAGCCTTTGCGAAGTCATTATAAGATACGTTTTCTTGATTGTTACCGTTAAGGGCTTGAGATACATGTTCCGTAAAAACCATTAGATTTGTCACAGTAGATCTGGCGGATGTGAAACAATACTGCTGGTCAATTATATAAGGTTTCACTTGAGCGTATATATATTTATGAATTATTAGCGCGAACAACTTAGCCGGGGAGGAGAGTCTAGAGAATACTGATCTGTAATTAGAGACCGGATATTTGTCACCATTCTTATGTAGTGGCGTAACTTTAGAAATCTTCCACAAATCTGAAAATAACCCGGACCCAAGAGAAATATTGAAAATGTAAAGGAGGGGTGTAAGAAATGGCTCAACACAACCCTTTATTAAGAATGACGGAATAAAATCTGGTCCGAATGAGGTTTTTGTTTGAGTTTTTTAACTGCTGCTAACATATTAATTCTGGAGATGTTTGGAATGTCTATATTCTGCGCCGTCGGTGTAGTACTCGTATAATTTCCCCAAGTAAAAATAATTCAAATCGTCAGCTCGCTCACTATACACAGATTTAAAATAATCTGCTAATGCTTCAGGAATATCGGTTCCAGAGTGTGACTGCCCATTCCAAGTAACGTGGTCAACAAACTCATAATCCCTTTTTTTAGATGAGACATACCTCCAGAAAGATGTCGGTCATAACTTCACTAGGAAACCAGACAGGATGTTTTTTCGTTACATACGAGTATTTCGTAGCGCTAATCAAATAGTTGTGCATTTTAAACATTACCGTTTAACCACGTTTCAGTAATCGCAATTATATCCGATTCTTGTCTCAGGATGTTCATGAAAAAATCCTGCGTTTTGGAGCTGATTCATAACTCAATTGTTGGTGAAAAGTTGGCACGATTATCTAGTCAACCAGCTTGCTGTGTTGGTGGCTTACCAGTAGTATCTCGCGACTTGAGATACCTGTAATGTCATACAGGAACTCCTCGGAGCCGTACGTCTTCTTGTAATAATGTCTCATAATACTGATTCGGAAGGCGGCTTAATCCTGTGAGTGCACCATACATTTTTGAACCTCACAATTATGGATGTCGTGTTTTTCAAAATGAGTCTTGATCTCACCTACGGTGGTTTCTTTGAAATTCTAAACACAATAATGTTCCTTTTTTATGAATTACTTTGAAAGATATTGCGTCCGATTGACCGGTTAATAGATCTTTCGACCTATGCATACGAGTTTTCGTTTTGATCGTAGTCCATTAATTGTTCGGGGTACTTGCTCGCTTCATTTCTGTTGTCGATCCTGACTCGGGAGTACGGATCTTCGGAACAGCAGCAGTAACGGTTATAGGTTTGGGCATTAATTTCCTTTCAGCCAATTTGGTGTTATCATTTAAAACCATATAAGTTTTTGGAAGATGTGGAAGCTGAATATGCTGATGTGATGTATTACTGTGAAGGAAGATGATAAATAGTGATTCAACGATTTTTTTTTATTTGAGGAAAGAAATTTGTAACTTTATGGAGATGAAAGGAAAGGCAATACACGAACTGTCCAACAATCGGTGGATTGTAGATATTGGATTTTTAACTGATTTAACTGCCGAATTGAATCTACTCAATACACGTTTACAGGGAAAAAAATAAATTGATATGCAAATGTATTCAGATATTAAATCACTTGAAATTAAATTAAAATTATTTATCAAGGCACATCGATGAAAGAAAACTCGATCATTTTCCAAATTGCGAGAAAGCAGTAGAAGAATCTGAGATAAATTTTGTTTGGCAAAATAGTAAAATGAAAAGCGCATTAATACAACTTCAAACTGAGTTTGAAAACCGGTTTGCAAATTTCAGAAAGATCTCACAGATGGAGATTTTCGAAAACCCCATCGCAGTAGATATTGATATTGTACCGATTGATTTGCAAATCTACATGATAGTTTTGCAAAGTGATACCACCATTAAAATGGCTTTTAAGGAAAAAAAAAACTAATATGGTGGATTTCTATGGGAGTTTGTCTTCTGAAAACTACAGGAGTTAAAAAGGTTTGCTCAGCAAATAATTACTATGTTTGGTAGTATATACATATATATGAGCAAACTTTTTCAATTCTAAATTACCGAAAAAAAAAACACTGTTCTCGGTTATCGGATTCACATTTAGACGCAATAATACGCGTGTCTACTTCAAAAATGCAAGCTAATATAAAACAATAAAAAAACACGTAAGTCAAATGCAACCACAAAAATCTCATTGATTTTATTAACTGAAATAAATGTCGTAAAAATATACAATTAGCGTTTTACTCTAAAACTAAAATATTTGTACACAGATATTGGAGGTACGAGTATACTGTAGTGACATGTGACCCAAGTGCGGCCCGCACTAATCCCCAAATAAAGTATTTGTCCCTTTTACAGCAAAAGGTTGCCGACTCATGATTTAAACAATTGATGCCTCCAAATATATAAAATAATTATAGAAATGCTTTGCGATAATGGTCTCTCTGTAAATGTACTGTAAAGTTCATTATTCCATGATATTGCTGTGTCGGATAGAGCCTTGTTATTCTGGGCTGTTTATACATTGGCCGCCAAGCGACCATTGAATGACGGAAGAATGGGGGCTCGCCTGTGACGTCACCCATCGTTGATCCATTGTACTTCGAACAGCCAGCATACACAGACTGATAAAGAATTCAATGTATGAGTGTAGTACCTAACTAAGCAATGCACATCCACACATCTTAAAACGCAATATACAAAAATACGTATGTGTGTGTATACTTTTATAATAAATAACATTGTTTTTATTTGAATTTGTGTGTAGGTAGAATAGCGTTCCACGTAAAATGTAATATCGCCCCATCCCATCCATCTGATATAGCAATGTTTGCGATAATGGTCTCTCTGTAAGTGTACCGTAAAGTTTATTATTCCATGACATTGCTGTATCGCAGAGAGCCTTGTTATACTGGGCTGTTTATACATTTGCCCGCCAAGTGACCTTATAATGACTCTGTTAGGGGGCTCGTCTATGACGTCACGCGCCTTACTACAGTAAATATAAATATAATAACTTTAAAAATATATATTCATACAGATCAGCAAGCGCGATCCTTAATATACAACTTTCATTACTTATAATTATACGTTAAATTTATAAATCGTTATTTAAAAGTGAACAAATAATCATCTCATCAAAACACCGTGTTATGTATGTACCATTGCACTTGGAACATGTGACGTCACGTGAGCATTTTGTTTTCGGATTAGCGAAAAAAAATTTTTTTCGATTTTGTTTTGTATACGTATTTTTTTTAGTTTTGACAAAATTTTAACTTAATTTGGGTGACGTTACACTCTATAATTATTATTCAATATACAGCAACTATTATTCATGAGATGAATTAGAGTATTCACAATTATCAATACGGATATTATGATAATGTTAATGCTCAATACCATTAACATTCTTTCAGTTAATGTTTCAAAAAGGTACATAATTTTATTACTTATGTTTAGTTATGGTTTACCATGAATATAATATAAAATTATGTACGGTAAAGCTCATCCTTGTTTCGACATTTGACATTCTAACCTCAAAATCGACCGGCCATAGATTTGGAACGTTTGGCGGCCTTTTAAACATTCTTGTGAAATGTTATTTTTAATACTAGAAAAGTGTGTGTGGTACCTGCTACTATAGAAATTCTTCTTTATTATATTTATTATCAATTTTTTACTTTGTCCATTGACTGGGAACTCACGAAGATCTCAAGTAGCTACTAAGTTTCAGTATATTTTTTAATAAAATCATTGTTTTCTAAAAGTGAAATGATTGTTTTTCAAATTCCACTTTTATCATTGTCAAAAAAATTTGAGCAATAGTATTTACGAATGACGGCTATTTCGCCTCGCAAACAGCTTAACAACTGAGCTTAAAATTAAGAAAAAAACAGTATGGCGTCTTTTATCTTTGACATTACGATGTATTACGACATTACGAAAGCGCCATAATGAAATTCAGGTGAAAATGACATTCTGAGCCGAAAATATCGTGTTCGGACACCTGGAAATTACGGATAGGAAAAGCTGCGTAATTTCATCCCCCCAGAGCTCACAGTTCGAGGATTTTTGCTGCTTCGGACAGCAGGTTTTATATATAAAAAAAAATGGTCTCAAAATAATAAATAAACTGTAAAAGGATATTGTAAAGGCTATTAGCCTGCTAAGTTCAGTTGGGAAGCTGTATGGTAGGATATTGATTGAAAGGGTACAAATGAAAACAAAGGATAAAATATGGGATGTGCAAGGCGCATTTATGAGTGGAAGGGGGTGCATGGATCAGATTTTCTCGTTGCGTATGCTCACAGAGAAGTTTCTGGCAAAAAACAGAAACTTTTCTGTGCTTTTGTAGATCTACAAAAAGCATACGACAGAGTTGACAGGAAAAATTTATGGAAGGTATTGTCTAAGTATGGTGTGAATACAAATCTTATACAGGCAATCGCATCGCTGTACGAGGGAAGCGTTGCATGTGTTAGGGCAAACGGTGATTTTACGGGGTGGTTTGACATCACAAAGGTGTTAAGCAAGGCTGCGTAATGTCACCTTGGTTATTCAATCTATACATGGATAATTGTATGCAAGAATTGAAAGAGGTGGGCCTGGGCGCGAAAATGAGTAGTCTGCAAGTATGTTGTCTGTTGTATATTGATGATGCGGTGCTGATTGCTAACAGTATGGAAGATCTACAGTCCCTCGTATCTAGGATGAACGAAGTATGTATAATGAATGAGCTAATGATGAATGTAAATAAGTCCAAAGTCATGGTGTTTGAAAGAGAGAGTACGAAAACAGTATGCAATATAGTTGTGAATGATGAATACTTGGAGCAGGTCAGTGAGTTTGTGTATTTGGGAAGTATGTTTACGAGAGATGGAAAGACAGATAGGGATATTGAAAGAAGGGTGAATGCAGGAAACTCCATTAACGGAGGACTGAACGCGGTTGGCGCAAACAAAAAGTTGTCCAAGGAAGCGAAGCTAGCAGTCCACAATGGAATGCTGATACCAACCTTGATGTATGGCGGTGAGGCATGGAACTGGCAGAGGAAGGATGAAAGTAGACTAAATACTGTAGAAATGAGATCTCTGAGACGAATGTGTGGTAAAACCATGTATGATCGAGTGAAAAATGTTGAGATTCGTAAAGAATGCAAGGCTGATGTAAGCGTAGGGAGCAAGATTAAGAAAGGGACGCTTAGATGGTTTGGGCATGTAGAGCGAATGTACGAAGAAAGGAGTGTAAGAAGAATATACGACGCGAATGTGAATGGAAGAAGAGGCCGGAGACGCCCGAGGAAGATATGGCACGATCAAGTGAATCAAATACTCGAGTCGGGCCATGTCAGAAGTTGGAACAACAGAAGAGAATGTATGAGGCGTTGTATGAATTTGAATGAAGCAAGAAGTGTATGCCAAGATCGAGTTGTTTGGCGGTCCGTCCTCTCTGCCTACCCCTGCGGGGAAACGGCGTGATGGTTAGTTGGTTAGTTAGTTTAGCGTAGGACGGTCAGAAAAAGTAAAATATGATAAAAGTAGATTAGAAGATGCTAAGCCAATGGAAATTTAAATTTATCTTAGTCTTTCTAGTGACGAGGAGTAAGATAAGACACATTTTTATTATTTTTATCTTGTCAGTAAAAGTATAAACACTTCTCTACGACGATACTATAATGAAATAATTCATATGTTGAAACATTATTGCTATCTGTAGTATGACGCCCATATCTATATATAAAAATGATTGCCCGTCTGTCTGTCCTCGATTTTATCGAAAATCACCGACTCGATTTCGCTGAAAATAGCGTAGTTTGTTCTTATTAGTGCCGGGAAGGTTTAGAGAGTAGCGTGAATAAAATCCAATACGTAAAACTGTTGCTGTAACGTTTTAAAATTAGTTTGAAAACATTGAACCCGCCAAGTTGTGTTGAGGTTAGCCAAGATATATCACTCTGGTTAGCCATAGATTAAATATTCAAAAGACGATGGTTTGTTTGATTGATCCAGCCTTTAGGCCACCTCGATTTCAACGGCGGAAAAAGTATTGCTTTCTCAATTTTTAGTATGAATATTATTTCCCATTCTGTTCGTAAAGGTTTAAAGTATAAGCGAACAATTTACAATCTCTTTGTAATGGTTCAAAGTATCAGAATAAATTATTATTTTTTTATCTTTAATCTTTACGTCTTTTCCGTTTATGGATGGTTATCTCAACCAGAAAATAAACATACTGATTTATTTATCATTTCTAATTGAGTTTTTACGAAATTAAAACGGTGCCTTCGTTAAGAATCATTATTGAATTCACTCACCCAAATTCGAAGTTATTGATTTAACCATTTACAAAGAGATAAGTGTATATTCATAGGAATTATAAAATAATATGCAAAATGAGTGCCTCAACACAGGCTAGCCTAGTGATGCGGGTTATGTGAAACTACAACTTATAACTGTGCATTTCTGTTCTTTACATATTAACTACTGTTATTATATTATTTTCTATGATCCCTTTTATAAACCACTGTATACTTTATTATAAATGTATTTTAGCTATAGTTAAACTTAATTACAATAAACATATATTATTATAATCATTGAAGAAGATAATATTAACACATCCCAAATGAACCACGTGGTTCATTTGGGATGTGTTAATATTATCTTCTTCAATGATTAAAATATTACAATGAGGTTTACAAACTTCAATAAGTTATAAAAAATAAATTGAATATATTATTATTATTACTAATTCTCGGAAATAAGCCCTAAAATATAATGTTATCTTTATTGCTTGCATTTTAATGGCAAATGTTTTGGAATAAGCTGATAAAATATATCTGTCTCTGTCTGCTGGCGAATGACTCTTAACGTAAGCGAGTGAGAAAAAGATATATTTTCGAATGCATGCCATTATATTGTAACGCGTGATTATAGATGTTTGTCAAGGCGGTTCAGGCAGCGGAGCCACTTGAGAGATCAGATGAGGGCTGCATAGATGCGCCTCTCCGCGACCAGTCTGAACCATAATCCCGTAAACATTGGATCGTACGATGCTATGGATTAGATATAGATCCGATTATTGAACCTAATTGTGCATCAAATGTAAATTACCGGAATGGGTAATTAAACCTCGAGCTCATCATACGAGTTTATATTTGATGTTTCCAATATTCTTCGCCTGTAAACAGAACGACCCAGGTACGACTTCTGCTTTAGTCACCTTGTTTCTCTCTGACCACCGCTGACCCTGGACCCTCATACTTCCTCTAACTGGACCCAGACCAAGCATCGTTACACGGACCCGGCCCCAATTCGGGATAAATTGGGTTTTTGCAAAATACACAGAAAATAATAAGGTAACGGTCGCATCTTGCACTCAAACCAAGGACCTATCAGTCTATTCGGGACCAGTGCTCTATCCAATTGAGCTAATGCCGCCTTATTGATTTCCATATTTTTTTTGGATATCGTTCATCAAATTTAAGAACTCTTAATATCATCGTCAAATAATTTCAGTACATTTTTTGTCTCTTATCTTTCTATATTGACTACAAGATTAAATTATGTAATACGAAAACGGAAACTACATTTATTTAAATAAGCATCGGAGCAGTTTCCCGCTTTTTGGTCGCAAAATCATAAATATTATTGAATTTGATTTATGTGAAACAAAAAAAAATTAAATACGTTAAGTGAAAAACAATATTATTAAATCATCTTAAAAGTCCCCATAAGAACGCCGAAAAAAAAATCTTTAGCATTACCTAATATCCAAAATATCTCTATGCTAAAAATATTTTAATCAAACATTCCAAAAGTTAAAAAAAAAATTGAAAAAACTTAATTTTCACCACACAAGAGCGAGCCGAACCAGAATGACATTTTGAATATTCCTAAATTTATAACTGCTTTTGGACAAAGGAATTATAAATAACTCTCCACTGAACTATATAGTTCACTTCCACCGGCCATAAAAAAGAATAGGCAAACGATTCCAAAAATCAAATTAAAACCTGACTCAAAGCAATAACAGAGGAGTTTTACAGAATTTAAAAAAACGAACATCGTAGGAGCTTAAACAATCAGTTTTTAAATAATACATAGTCCGCCCCAGCACAGGAACCCCTAGTGAGGAGTACTAAGAAAAACATTACAAAATGTATTATTAGCTTTGTAATTTTTTATTATCTAAGTGAAGAAAAAAATGTATAGAAATTTTTTTTTTAAAAAAATTAATCAGTCACCGTTCTCAAAATCAAACACCTGTAATGAATTATTTTCAAATAAATTGAACGGCCAACAACGTTATAAATATATATATAAATCAATTTAAGTTTGTTTGTCCTCGATATTCTCGAAAATTACTCTACCGGTTTCGCAGAAAATAGCACAGTTTGTTTTTATTAGTGCCGGGAAGGCTTAGAAAATAGTTTGAATGAAATCTAATATGTAAAACTATTGCTGTAACGTTATAAAATTAGTATGAAAGACATTGAACCCGCCCTGTTTTATTTAGGTTAGCCCATAGATATAACACCCTGGTTAGCCACATATTGCATATTCAAAAGAAGGATGTTTTTTTGGGTGGAATATTTTCAAAATGGAAAACACGAGTAGGTACCTACTTAAGAACTTTATGATTTAGATATATTTTGAAAAAATAAATGTTTGGAATGAAATAATATATTCGAATGAATGTTTCTTTATTTGGAGATAGTTACTTTCGCTGTCGAATCAATTATGGCACCCTAATGACAAGCGAGAATTCACAACTTCCTAACTTTATTAAAAAAAAATCCCGATCACGACCTGGTACACATCATCTAGAATTACATATTTTAACTTTTTTATATGTAATATAATATCTATAATAATAATAAATCACAATTACTTACGTTTAATATAACATAATATTTAACAATAAAAAGTGAGAAAGCCTTAAAGCTTTTCATTTGAGATTTGTTTATGTTATCTTTTTCAATTATTGACTATTACAATGAAGTTTATAAGTTTCAATCAAAAAATATATAGTGGATGACACAGGGAAAGAAGTGTACAAAGAAAAAATAAAAATATATTGTGAATGACACAGGGAAAGAAGTGTACATAGATAAAATAAAAAATATATAGTGGATGACGCAGGGAAAGAAGTGTACATGCATAAAATAAAAATATATAGTGGATGACACAGGGAAAGAAGTGTACAAAGATAAAATAAAAATATATTGTGGATGACACAGGGAAAGAAGTGTACATAGATAAAATAAATATATAGTGGATGACACAGGGAAAGAAGTGTACCTACATAAAATAAAAATATATAGTGGATGACACAGGGAAAGAAGTGTACAAAGATAAAATAAAAATATATTGTGGATGACACAGGGAAAGAAGTGTACATAGATAAAATAAAAAATTCAAAAAATAATTCAACAATAGCTGCTCCTATATGATACTTCTAAATAATCGTTGTTATGTAAAAAAGTCATTCTGATATTTTTTAAACTTGGGTACACCTCACATTAAATATGTCTATACTAGCGGTAAGTCCCAGAATTATTGTTACGAAATATCTTTTGCCGAGTAGGTCTATGACGTACTTTGAAGAAGATCAGGTGCAGGAATTCACAACAGTCTAGTATATTGGATATGCAACTGTACCATTCATAGGCATGACTTTCCGAAGAGATGGGTTCTAAGCTTCGCTGAGAATTCTGTCTTTAATCAATCTTAAATCAGTCTTAGTCAGTTTATTCCAGGCTTTAGGGTCTGACACGCTAAAAGCACGTTCACCAAACATAGTATCTGGTGTGCGCTTTGGTTCCTTCAACCTTCCGATAGCCGATGACGTCGCTGATCTAAGAGTTGACTGACGTGAATTGGAATTTTCAGGGTTGCACAGTTCATATGGGTAAGCCGGAACTAACTAACTAACCCCGCAGGGGTAGGCAGAGAGGATAGACCGTCAAACTACTCGAACTTGGTGTACCACTTCTTGCTTCAATCATATTCATACGTCATCTCATACGTTCTCTTTTATTATTCTGACTTCTAACATGGGGCGACTTAAGTATTTGATTAACTTGATCGTTCCATGTCTTCCTCTGGCGTTCTGGACTTCTTATTCTGTTCACATTCGTAACAGTCTTAATGACTTTTGTAGGTCTTTACGAAACTAGAACTCTAAGATTATCATTTAGAATGTCTAAAATCATGGACTCTACTAAAACCATGTTTAGGCTTTCACTTGAATGTTCTCTCAGATGTATATTTTTGTCCTATTTTTTTCATTGCTTCATTCTTGTATTATGTATGTGCTGTTTTTTTGTGTTATTGCATAAATAAATAAATGAATGATTAGCTCAATCTTCATACGAGTACACACTTCGTGCAACCTTGATACGAGGAACTGTTGGCAATCAGCTCCGCATCAGCATATGAAAGGCGACATACTGTCAGACTACTTATATTTGCCCCAAGGCCCACCTCTTTCAATTCTTGGATACATCCGTGTATAGATTGAATAACCATGGTGACAGTACGCAGCCTTACTTAACACCTTTTGTGATGTAAAACCACCCCATTAAATCACCGTTTACCCTTACAAATGCAACGCTTCCCTCGTACAGAGATGCGATTGCCTGTATAAGATTTGTATTCACTCCATTATTTATACAGTACTATCCATAACTTTTTCTATCAATCGGTCGTATGCTTTTTGTAGATCTACAGAAGCACAGAAAAGTTTCCGTTTTTTTCCCAAATACTTTTCTATAAACAAACGCAATGAGAAAACCTGATCCATGCGCAACCTTCCACTTATGAAAGCACCTTGCACATCCCATATTTTATTTTTTGTTTCCGTTTGTACTCTTTCAATCAAAATCCTACCATTAACAGTTTTCAAATGAAATTAGAATGCTGATAGCCTTGTGCAAAACGGAGCCATCCCGTTAATTGATTTAAATACCATGTACCAAAGCTCGAACTGAATTCTTCCATGAAAGGAGATGATCTGAAAGATGGGAGTATTTAGATACGCCAGTGATAGAATATTGTAGACAATTCTGGCTTCCTATTGGCTCAGAAGAGAGTGTTTCAAGTGGCGAGATCCAACGATGGATAACTGTTTCTTGTGCGTTCTTCCCGGATATCAACTATTTTATATCTTCGTTTACGATGACTCGTTGGTATCTTAAAAAAACTCCAACTCATCCATAAAAAGCAATGAGATAAATTTTAAACGCAGTAAATAAAATCAATTCAGAAAATGCTCAAGGAATTAGATATGATGAGTTACACTACAATAGACTTCTACACACAACATACAAGATATTAAAAAAATATAAATAAACATATCCCCAACCCAATTGTTTGATGTATAAATGTTTTAAATTGTACTGTCTGATTCACAGTGAAACTAAAACCTACCTAGATTTAACATATTTAGAGAAATATGTAAAAATTATATACGTAGTAAGTATTGGAAATAAGCAATAAGATTATTTAAATAAAAATAAAAATTTGACATTGCACCACATAAAGAGGAACTATTTTACACCACATAAAGTGTAAATATTCGAAGTTTAATAAATAATAATAAATAAATTGACACAACTGCCGCCACCCGCAAACATCATGCTATTATTAGTTTTCAATAAAATTATTCCTATTCTTATTATTGTATTAAGTAAACCGGACAGTTTATTTAACCTAGCCTAACCTAACCTTACTCAACCTTCCCTAATTAAACCATACCTACCAACAAAAATCAAACTTACAAGCCCAACCCAACCCAACTTAACCTAACCTAACATTACCTAATCTAACCCATGTTAACCTAAATACCTTTGAGGTTATTGTAAACAATTTTTTTGTTCGTAGGTTAACGGACGGACGAACGCACGAAGGAAAAATGTTGTTTAATTCGAGTCCAGCCATGTATCGGTTAAATTTTTAAAAGTCTGCTATTGAACACTAAAACATTTCAGATATTTATTTTTATGTAATACGTTAATAATATTTAAGGTTTGTGAAAGGCACGCCGATGTTGGCGTGTAATCCATCAACTCACTGTGCCTATTTGTATTGACTTGAACGCGTCAAAGGTGGGATGTTTTATCGGAGAAATAAGTACAAACAGTTGTTACTCTGACGGCATCATCCTGCTGCGCCATCTTTAAATGGACTTAGGAAGCTAATCACTATAAGCAACAAGTAGACCGAATTATTCGATATGATTTATAATTAAACATAGTCCGTCGCTGTAAAAAAAGGCCATCCGTCATACATTAAATCCAACACAACAACAAAACATTGCAAGTTGTATCCATGGTAAAATACCTAGGCCACGTCATCACCGCGGATCTCAAGAATGGACCTAATATTGAAGTTAAACAGATACACCAGATATAAAGAGAATGCTACTAAATGTACGGGTACGAGTACACTGTACCAACCTTTACACGGCAGACTGGATGATACACTATACCCAAGCACAATGGCTTGCCATAAGAGGAACCTAAAATATAATATGCAATGTCAATATTATTATTATTATTTGGTTTGTCAATCCTTTTTGAAAAACTAATCTTTTCTTTTTATTTGCTGTGTTTCATTTATTTTCTTTCATGTTTTTACTAAATATTTTATTAATTAAAAATATTCTTTGTTTTACCCCACTTGTAAACAAAGTATATTTTTAATTATTAATTATTTTTTATTGAGATTTAAATACCTCGTTGTAATATTTAATCATTGAAGAAAATAATATTAACATTTCCTAAATGAAACACAAAACCGAAAAAAAAAACAGAAAATAAAAATATATCATTGGCAACTGGGACTCGAACCCATGACCTCTGACTTTCCGGGGCAACCGCTTTACCAACTTTGCTAATGAGACCTTGGGATTAAAAATGGAGAATAATATTGATAAATCTTGAATTTTAGATATGATATCGATGAAGATGACATAAATTTAACTGGTCTCATTAGCTAAGTTGGTAAAGCGGTTGTCCCCGAAAGACAGAGGTCATGGGTTCCAGTCCCAGATGCGACTGACATCTTTTTATTTTCTGTTATTATTTTCGGTTTCATATTTTATTTAGGTTATGTTAATATTATTTCCTTCAATGTATGTTTTTTAATTAATAAATTAATAATAAAACCACAAGGTGAATACCAATCGTTAGAAAAAAATTATAAATATTTTATTATTTATTTATTTAATATCAACGGTATAAGTATACCATAAACAATAATTGCATGTCACAGTTAACTACAGGCATAACGTGCATAGTCACATCATCTCTGCCCAACATTGTAATTTAATTAAGTTTTAATCTGGAGTGCTCTACCAGGTAAGTATGTTTTCTGTATAAGTACATAATAAGATAAACCCTAGCAAGTAGTATTTGTACAGCGCCCTTGAGGTGATTTGTCACAAAAACGGCGCTATACAAGTCATCCAAGTATTATTATTATTATAAGAATCCCACACAAATTATTTTAAGAAGGTAACTATTAAATGTGACATTAGTTCGTACAATGACACCAGAGAGTATATAAAGAATAAAAGTTAACGAATGACATAAATATAACGGACATAGAGAGATAGATAAAATTCAGATTTCTTGTATTTTTTCGGCATTCACTATATAGCAATTTCTAGAAAGTTTTATTTATTATTTAATAAATGAAAAATAGCAAAAGTACATAATAAATAAAACTTGCAAACAAAACATTCAGATTGATTGAAAACATATAATAGTGTAGTCTTGTTTTACTTACCTCCTGTACAATTAAATGGATCCGCCATATTTGTGTCTCCATTACTAACTTATGTAATCTAGGTACAAGCGAGTGTTTGTAATGCTTAGTCCTGGAGTTGTTACATTGAAACAGGATTTTGGAACGAGTAGCTATCGTGGGTATATGATATTGGATGAAATTTATTAAATCATGGGTGTCTATACTACCATTTAAAATTTTGAAAATAAATATCGAGTCGAAAATAATTCTTCGACCTGAGAGATTTAGTAAATTTAGTACTTTAATCAAGTAATTATAGTTAATGCTTTCAATGGGAATATCGAGTTTGTTAATTAATGTGTCTTGAGAATGTAGGTAGAATTTTTTCGATTGCGTCTGAATGTATTATATATTGACTATATTGACTACATTGAATGTAGCCCTGAAATTTTTTTTCTTCCTTGCTTTCCTTGGGAAAAAGAAAATACCGAATTCATCCCAATAAACTACTTAAATTTCTATGAACGAGTTCTTCAATTAAGTTTTTAAAATACCTAGATAATAAATAGTCATTTCTCGTAGATTCATAAAACAATTTATTCGAGCACAAGATGAACATTCTTTGAATTAAATATTCTACCCACTTAGAAAAAAAATTATTTTTCCAACTAATTAGAATATTGAGTATTTTCAACGAATGGTTTTCAAAATATAAACGCATAAATTTGTCCTGAACCACTTTAATTTAATAATAATCTCGGCCGGTTTAGGAAGTACGCTTCCCTCGTCAGGAATATATTAAAACTAAACTACGGTGTAAGATAATGACATATATGAATTAATATTTTGGTGTTGGAGTGGGAACAAATCAAAGGGAAGGGGGTAATAAGTGTTTTTACCGGAAGAACAAAGCGATTCACTTGAAAAGTATACCAACAGAATACTTAAATTTATGCCTTTATATTATTATTATGACAAGCTACGAAAGAAATGCTTTTTACGAATATGGAATTCTTTTCAATTAAATTCAAAATACCAACAACAAAAAATCAACTTGCGGTATTGCAAGTTAGTGTTACTAGCCGAACTAAAAGTTGTTCCCTTTGGGAACTTGTTCCGTTACTTGATTTTCCTGCTCTCCCGAGTTGGGAGTCCCAAACAACTTATTCTAGTTAAATAATAAGAGAAATAACAGTAAGAAATAGAATAAAAGTGTAACTGATCGAAGGAGAGGAAAATGTTTACCATTCTTAATGGTACGTGCGGGATGGGTGCGTGTAGATGCCAATCGTAATATTAATTATCACGATGGTTTGCGATTGTGAATTGTATTTTAAAGCTATTGAGGGCCTTGGATTATTGCATCAGGAAAGGAGCAAGACAGTTTTTAAGGCAAGAAAGGAGCCCACCAATTCACTCACTGCACATGTAGTATTCACTTGTATTTCACTGGATGTGCGGCGTTATGCTTGCGATGAGGAGGTTAAAGTTCAGCGGCTATTCGAATGATTAGCGAAACTTGTTTTAGAGGCAGCGGTTTTAATTGTACTGAGGCGGTAGGTCAAAAAGGGGGGGGGGGGGGCAAGGGAGATGCACATAATCGCACACAATTATTTAGAATCCAAGTAGGTGACCGATAATTATTAATTGGCTTAAACACTTAATCTCGTTTAGGTTTCTAAAACCAAATCACTTATTAATAACTACGACCTTCTGGGGTTCCTACCTACCGCTAGACGAGTGAGTGGGCGTTTTTAGAGGCATTCAGGTGAAGATTTAACGATACCCAAAGTATATACGGATGTTCCGCTCCTTTTTTAAATTACAAAACTCACATTGGGACAAGAGAATATTTTACATTACACTAGTGATACAACAAGATACTAAACTTGAGTAGAAATAAAACAACATCACAAAACAGACAAGGATATATAGTAATAATACATTACACAATTTTGTAGAAAAGTATACAAGTTCAACATAAAAGTACAACAATGGTAATTCATAAAAAATAAAATAAAAACACTGAAGTTTTCAAGACACGTATACACAGATGTAAACAGTAAGGATTAAACAATTTAGGAAATTTACATTCATAAAATCATTGCACAACATGTACAAAATCAGTATATTAATATAAATTTATGAGTTGTAGAATATGTAGGTATGGTGAATAAAGAAAAAAATTCTTAAGGTTTATAAAAAAAAAATTTTGGGAAGGTTTTCAGGTGTTCAGACATCCATTATATAGAAGACCTAAAGCTTTCAGTGAAAATTAATTGGGTTTGTCTTTCACATAAGCGGTTTTTTTTATTATTATTTTTTTTAATATAAGTACCGCACAAGATTACCAACTGCTCCCAACCGTCTGGAGCCAGTGAGACTATGGCATTCCCAATTGGGGCTGAGTTGTGAGGCTGAAGGTATTGGGGAGGGGAAGAGGGAGGTGGGGAAATACCTGGCTATTCAGATCTGGTCACCAAACACGGCTAAAATCCATTTCAAGCAACGTTTCAATTCTGAATGTTGGTCGTTCACTAGGGCGATACTGAGAGTATCTTCCACTCTGGAACCTGCGCAAATATACTATATATTATTTTCATTTAATTAATTGTGAAATAACACAAATTAATTAAATAAAATTTACTTGTGCACGCCGGGATTTGAAACCGCGACCTTCGGATTCGTAGTCGAGATTCTTACCCCTCGACCATGGGGGCCGTCAATCGATGGGGATTGATGAATCGGGTTCTTCTAATGTTCTTTATTTGTTCAATTTATTTTTTATAACTTATTGAAGTTTGTAAACCACATTGTAATAATTAATAATTGAAGAAGATAATATTAACACATTCCAAATGAACCACGAAACCGAAAAAACAACAGAAAATAAAAATGGAGGATAATATTAACAAGTCTTGAACTTGAAGTATGATATCGGTTTAGATGGCGTAAATTGAACTGGTTTCATTAGCTAAGTTGGTTAAGCGGTTACCCCGGATAGGTGGAGGTCCTGGGTTCGAGTCCCAGATGCGACTGAAATGTTTTATTTTCTGTTGTTTCTTCAGTTTCGTGGTTCATTTGGGATGTGTTAATATTATCTTCTTCAATGATTAAATATTACAATGAGATTTACAAACTTCAATAAGTTATAAAAAACATATTTAATATTTCTTTCCAGACTTGTAAAATAAGTCAATAGATGTCTCATATAAATAAAAATCGGGTAGGTATATATTCCGATTGCAATTGAGTTCGGGATGAACTTTGCAATCATCATAAGGATAGTAGGCAATATTATGGGATTTAAAAAAATGGAGGATAATATTAACAAGTCTTGAACTTGAAGTATGATATCGGTGTAGATGGCGTAAATTGAACTGATGTCATTAGCTAAGTTGGTTAAGCGGTTACCCCGTTGGGTTCGTGTCCCAGATGCGACTGAAATCTGGGACACGAACATTTGGGATGTGATAATATTATCTTCTTCAATGGTTATATATTTGTTTTATTGTGACACCTTACAAGAAGGGCCTTGTCTGTAACTATATCGCCACTCAGCAATGTGGTGAGGCGGTTAATGAGGGGGCTGTAGGAAGCGATTTGTTAATGCAGACCTTGAAGAGGCCTGGATTTAATGTTGGAGAAAAGACAAATGCCCGTAGCTCATTCCACATAAAAGCCGACTTACATAAAAATGAGTCGGAGAAATGACGTGTTCTCGTGAAGTCAGCAGTGAACGAGGGTTCCGCTTGTGTCCGTCGAGTTTCACCCATGTGCACAGATGTGGAGAGGATCAACACTGGTAGCTCTTTCGAGTAGGTTTCATTGAAATATCTGTAAATATCTGTAAATATCTGTAAATATCTGTAAATATCTGTAAATATCTGTAAATATCTGTAAATATCTGTAAATATCTGTAAATATCTGTAAATATCCGTTTTCCGTTTTCCGTTATCCGTTATCCGTTATCCGTTATCCGTTATCCGTTATCCGTTATCCGTTATCCGTTATCCGTTATCCGTTATCCGTTATCCGTTATCCGTTATCCGTTATCCGTTATCCGTTATCCGTTATCCGTTATCCGTTATCCGTTATCCGTTATCCGTTATCGTTATCCGTTATCCGTTATCCGTTATCTGTTATCCGTTATCTGTTATCTGTTATCTGTTATCTGTTATCTGTTATTCAAGTATCACAGTATTCGTTATCTGTTATCTGTTATCTTGTTATTCAAAAGTTATCTGTTATCTGTTATCTGTTATCTGTTACTCTGTTATCTGTTATCTGTTATCTGTTATCCGTTATCTGTTATCTGTTATCTGTTATCTGCTATTCGTTATCCGTTATCCGTTATCCGTTATCCGTTATCCGTTATCCGTTATCCGTTATCCGTTATCCGTTATCCGTTATCCGTTATCCGTTATCCGTTATCCGTTATCCGTTATCCGTTATCCGTTATCCGTTATCCGTTATCTTCTTGTACATAGAATTGACTAACATAAAATTGATTGACGTATACCTGTATTTCTATTTTTTTTCTTCTTTTTTAAATATAACCTGTATATTTTAACGCGGCATCACGTTCTTTGCTCAAAAATGCAATATAGGGGTAAGGGATTACCCGACTCTGTTTCTCGTGACAACCAGGGCAGGAGAGGAATAGTCATCTAGTCCTTTTCTCACCAAGACCGTCATACCTGGTGAAGAACAACATTATACACAAGGTGCCCCTGTTTTCGTAGAACATGATGGATCTAGACTGGATACCTACCAGTAGGACTGGCGTAAAGTTCAAGATGATTGACATTGGCAAGGTTTGCATCCAAAATACCAGAGGCACGGTTGCATAAACGTTAACGCCCACTTTGTACGGCGGTAGGTAGGAAACGGGAAGCCACCGTACTATACTCCCAAGAAAACCCCCTCCCACAATGAAGTGGGGGTCACGATTCTCAGCAATGAGGAAGCGACTAAAAAACTGAATTGTACATATAATTTGGTATTACAGATCGATCAGTTGAATTTGTTAGCCATAAGTAGTAGTAATTGATTTCTATGGTTACTGAGAGAGCATTGAAAAAATAGTTTGTACAGAGCCCTTGAGGAGATTTTTCACAGAAACGGCGTTATACAAATCAAGCAAATACTATTATTGTAATGCCTAAAACGTAACTCATTTTTTTTTTAAATAACGCAAATTTTTCAGGTCCCTAGTATACTTATCATATACTCGTATGCTGTATGTAGAGCTAAATAAAACTTAAATACACTTCTTTTAAAATATATTTTTATTTTATAATAATTTTCTATTAGTCAAACGAGTCTCGATCTGAGATTATCTTTTAGTCCAGGCCCCTGTTATCGCGGGTTCGATGATTTAATTTTATTTTCCTCACAAATGAACTTTATCTAATTTGTTGTTGTTTGCGTACGGAAAATGTAAATATCTGCTTCGGAGCCAAATTAAAACATTTATATTTTGATCAAAAAAGATTTAAATTAGCATGGTATTGGAGGCCCAGGAAACACACAGATACGCGACAAATAGCTTAATTAGTTCCATTTTATTTATTCATATATTAACCGTATAAATATACCTTAAACAATAATTGTATGTCACAGTTAAATACAAGCATAAGAACATGGGACAAATAATTAGGTCATACAAACACATAAAAAAAACGTATAAAGAATAAAATATCATGAAGGATATAAAATGTGCGTACGTGTAAAACATACAGTAAATTTAATAGTATAGCCTTCTTGTACTTACCTTGTACTTAAGTAGGTACCTACTTGTGTTTTCAAGTTGAATATATTCTAATTTCTTCAAATGCTTGGTAACTTTGAGGCATCATTATTAATTATATAAATTGAAAATACACTTTGTATATACCACTTTACTTAAAATATATAAATATTTCTACATGTTTCGATAGCAATGCTATCATTATGTATATTAAATATTATGTATATCCACAAATAACTGATGTTAATAAACAATGGAGAAAAATATTATTTTTAAATAACAATACTGCAAATTTAATAATTAAAAACTTGCCAAATACTATCCAACCAACTTTTTATACCAATAATAAATTAAAAAAATACATTTTAAATAACAAAGATAAAGATAATATTTTGAATAAATCGGGAGTATATAAATTGATTTGTAATGATTGCAACCATTTTTACATCGGAAAGACTTGTAGAAATTTCAGTATTAGGGTTAAGGAACACCTAAGATGTTTAAATAATAACAACTATTCTGAATTTGCAAATCATATTTTAGAAACCAATCATTCGTTTGATATAAATAAAGGTTTAAAAGTTTTACACGCAAATACAACCGGTTTACAATTAGATAAACTTGAAATTTTAGAAATATGAAAAAGTGTTAATAGCGAATTAAATTCAATAAATAATCAAATATTTTTTTAAAATAGCTATCTCTTAAATTTATTTTCATATCAATATTAATATTAATAATAATAATTTTTATTTATATTTCTAATTTAAATATATTATTCAATGTTTTATAATTATTTCGTTATTTGCATTTTTGAACAATTACTTACCTACTTTTATTCATTTTTGTTTATGCTCATATTTTGTATATTCTTAAATTATTGTTTTAAATTTTTATCATTTTTCTATACTTGAAATTATTTTTTAGTATTCATTTATTCCTGAAGATGATAGCATTGTTATCGAAACATGTAGAAATATTTATATATTTTAAGTAAAGTGGTATATACAAAGTGTATTTTCAATTTATATAATGAATATATTCTACCCAAGTAAACTTTCTTCATATGAATATGTAATCTGTGGCTAACCAAAGTGATACATCTATGGGTTAACCTCAATACAGCATGGCGGGTTCAATGTTTTTCATACTAATTTTAAAAATTTATAGCAACAGTTTTACATGCAAACTATTTTTGCAACTTAATTAACTTTAATAGCTTTTCATTTTTGATAACTACGATAGAAACTTAATATAAATGGAGACTGATGATGGTTATTGATTCTTCCTCCATTTTCTTACATTGATTTTTCTTTCTCAAAGTTTCTTCCATTCAAAATTCTCAAAACTTAAAACATATCAAAATGGCTTTCATAAATCTATTCTAAGTAAAGCATAAAATACATTCCACAGTTGCTGACGCCCAGGTCAAAATATTTCATTTCACGTTTCCTTTCAGATCGCGAGTATAAACTGTTACGCGTGAAAATTACAAATCGGATTTTTGTAATATTCACGTATTTTTATTCCGCCTATTTAATAAATCAAAGAGAATTGAAATAATAATATTCCAAAACAATTTAGCAATTGTAGTGAGATAGACTTTCTTTTTATAATACTCGTATGCCCAAAACTTATCAAAATGAATGTTTAAAAATGAATAATAATTAAAGAGTAAACAACCATTACTTTCTGGCAAAAATGATCATAAAACAAATGACAAACAAGTGAAAGCTCGAAAACATATTATAAGTAGGTACATGAAATAAGTAAAGGGCTTCATCGCATTATCAGTTTGATATTAATGGTAAAACATTTTTTAAATTAATTAAATGTGTCGTTAAAAATGTCTATTTCATTATCAGAGCAGTGTATAGTATTGTCATGTCTTAATATCCGCGGTAAAGGAGATAAATATATTTCATATTTGTATGATAGGTTTTAACATAAAAATGTCTTATATCCCCCTTGTTGATTTTCTTGCTGGTGTATTAATGTTGATTTGTGATAAAATGTTTGGTGTATCAATTGATGCATGCATAATTATGTTCAAAAGGAATACATCAGGAAGTTTACGGCCGACTGAGAGAGATTGTAGCTTATATTGTAGTATGTATATTATACGTTCCAAATTGTCAGATAAATCTTCGCGATATGCAATCACACGGGTTCATTTTATTTGTATGGACTTCATACCAACGCTAACTAATCTTGCAGCATAACCATTCACTAGAGCGGCTGTTCTGGGAAAGTAATGTTTAAATAAAACACACTTTTTCAAACTCTATTCGACTCTTATTTTTGTCAGTGACCGGTTTTAGCATGTGTCGGATATCTTCAGACTGCTTAAATTAATTCTTAAACTATATGTTATGTACAATTTCGGGTATCAGAGGAAACAAACCATGATTTTACTTAGATTGTATTTTTCAGTGTCGTTATAAGATGATTTTTTAAAACTTGACTTACGAGGTTTGTTCAAAAGAAAAGGTGAATTTTGAATTTTCGCGGGCTGTGTACATTCGATTTTCGATTTTTTTTTGTTATGTCGATACACACATGTTTATCATATGTTAGCATTATCAGCCATTTTAGATCAGTGGTTTGTTTTTGATAACTAGAAAGGTTAGTCACGTTTTTGTGTGTTCTTCGATTTTTTTACTTTTGAAAAAAATGGATAAAAAAATATGTATTAAATTTTGCGTTAAAAATGGAATAAAGTGCTCCAACGCACTTAAAATGTTGACTGTGGCATTCGGCGAGTCTACTTTGTCTCAAATAAGTGGTACAAGCGCTTTACAGAAGGCCGAGAAGATGTTAATTACGATGAGCGTCCTGGAGTTGCAACCACGTCAACAAACGAAGAAAACATCGAAACAGTGAAGAAAATGGTTTTGGAAAATCGTCGAATCACTATTAGGGAAGTTGTAGAGAATGTTGGCATATCAATCGGCTCATGCCATGCAATTTTCTCAAATGTTTTGGGCATGAAAGGTGTGGCGTTTGTTCCGAAATTGCTAAATTTTTAGCAAAAGTAACGTCGCATTAGTATCGCTCAGGAGTTGTTAAATGACTTCAACGAAGATCCAGATTTGCTCATTTGGCCAAAAACAACACCGTTATCATGCCTCAATCACCGTATTCACCAGATTTGGCTTCCTGTGACTTTTTCCTATTCCCGAAACTAAGAAGCGCTGGCAGAAGTGCATTATATCTGAGGGGAATTAATTTGAAGGGAAGAAAATGGATATTGATGAATAAATAAATTCTTTTCGAAAAACTTCGAAATTCACCTTTTCTTTTGAACAAACCTCGTATATGGTACTTTTGAATTTATTCTTAATATTACTCTATATATCAATCTGGTTTTAAACATCATTAAGATACAAATCCAGCTAAAATCCATCTTCATGTAAATGCACTTAAAAATTGCCAGTAATATTTAATAATAATATAAAATAAGTTATTACCACAGTGAAAAAAAACTTAAAAATTCCACGGTACCGTGAAAATAAAGTTTTTCTTAATAGATCATTACAATAAATGTACCTAATTATTTCCCAGAAGTTCATACTGAAGTTAATTAATGTGCAACCATTGTAAATATATCATAATGCTGGTACTAGCCCAATTACTTAAAATTCCACGGTACAGTGAAATAAAGTTTTTAAAATAGATTATAGCAATAAAAGGACGTCATTATTTCCCAGAAGTTCATACTGAAGTTAATTAATATGAAACCATTGTAAATATATCACAATGTTGGTACTAGCCCAATTACTTAAAATTCCACGGTACAGTGAAATAAAGTTTTTAAAATAGATTATAGCAATAAAAGGACGTCATTATTTCCCAGAAGTTCATACTGAAGTTAATTAATATGAAACCATTGTAAATATATCACAATGTTGGTACTAGCCCAATTACTTAAAATTCCACGGTACAGTGAAATAAAGTTTTTAAAATAGATTATAGCAATAAAAGGACGTCATTATTTCCCAGAAGTTCATACTGAAGTTAATTAATATGAAACCATTGTAAATATATCACAATGTTGGTACTAGCCCAATTACTTAAAATTCCACGGTACAGTGAAATAAAGTTTTAAAATAGATTATAGCAATAAAAGGACGTCATTATTTCCCAGAGTTCATACTGAAGTTAATTAATATGAAACCATTGTAAATATATCACAATGTTGAATTTTAGCCCAATTACTTAAAATTCCACGGTACACAGTGAAATAAAGGTTTTAAATAGATTATAATAAAAGGACGTCCTTATTTCCCCAGAAGTTCATACTGAAGTTAATTAATAAAGAACAAATTAAAATATATCACAATGTTGGTACTAGCTTAATTAAAATTCCACGGTACAGTGAAATAAAGTTTTTAAAATAGATTATAGCAATAAAAGGACGTCATTATTTCCCAGAAGTTCATACTGAAGTTAATTAATATGAAACCATTGTAAATATATCACAATGTTGGTACTAGCCCAATTACTTAAAATTCCACGGTACAGTGAATAAAGTTTTTAAAATAGATTATAGCAATAAAAGGACGTCATTATTTCCCAGAAGTTCATACTGAAGTTAATTAATATGAAACCATTGTAAATATATCACAATGTTGGTACTAGCCCAATTACTTAAAATTCCACGGTACAGTGAAATAAAGTTTTTTTAGCAGATCATTACAATAAATGTACATAATTATTTCCCAGAAGTGCATACTAAGGTTAATTAATCCGAAACCTTTGTAAATATATCATAATGCTAGTAGTCACCCAATTACTGAAATTTCCGCTGTTAATTAATATGGAAAAATCCTAGAATAAACTCATTATCGATCAAACGGTTCCATGACAGTTGATCCCTTCGACAGTTGATCCCGTAAAATGATTATTTCTGCTTTACGTCCTCATTTGTAAAGGAATTATGCAGAGAGGATATTCGGCCGTATAACTGAGCGTATTGTCATCTAAACAGTATTTAGGGCGGTCCAACTAGTCCTCTGTATTCCCCGTGGCGGCTATGAACATATGCGTATTCCTGATGCTATCATTCAAGAGAAGTAGCTTTTAAATGGTTGAGAACACTAAAAAATAATGTAACCTACTTCTGTGGAAACTCAGTACCTACGAAAATATTCTAAATAGGAATCATTTTCACTGACGGCATACCCCAAGAAATATTAGTTTCAATATTAGGTAGTCTGATGTTTTCAATTTCCCACAGCCTTTGTAAGATGGCGCCACCGGAAATTTATCTGCCAGTTTAATATCTCTCGCGGACCCAAATTCATGGCTGAATTTGGGTCCGCAATTGAATGGATTTTTGAATATTTGAACGCGTCACATTTTCATTATAAAATTCCTGTGATTTCCATAAACCATGGAAATGTTTTTCTGGAATTTCATTTTTTATTGCTTCCTGTTCACTTCAAATGCGAAGTGCAATGTGAAAAATTAATAAAATTGCTGTTGTGTTTCGGTGCGCGCTATTCTGCCATTCTTATTTATTGATTAAATAAGTAAATTAATCAATAACACAAATGGCTTAGAAATTTGCAATTTTGCATTCTTCACGAATTCAGCTTTCATACTAGGAAAGCTGTTGAATAAGTTTTTTTATTTTATTTTTTATTTATTTTATAATATTAATTATATACAGTGGGAACTTATACCTGCTAAGCCACTGCAAGTAGCTTGTCAGCAGGAGTTTATTTCAACAATATAATATAATACAACAATAAATTACAATCATCATACAAATGTAGGGCAAAATTATTATATTTAGGCGCATGCATCTTGTGCTGTACATAAGTTGAAAAAAAATTTAAAGATAAACAATAATGGTAAAAGCATTACAGTTTTGTTATTGAGATACTAGAGTCCAATTTTATAACACCGATTTAAATAATATTATAATATAATAATAAAGTCAAGTGAAAAATGGTAACTTTCGTTTAATATTCAAATCTGTTTCTCTTCAGATATTTTGAAAGATTGTATGAACTTTTATTTAAAGCAACATTTCCTTATGTACCCTATCTACCCGTTGTTGGTCAAAAATCATCACGCTAATTAAAACCATAAAGAGATGGGTGTTTCGTGCTCTTAGGTATTACCGTTTAAGATACATTAATATTTATCTTATTACATTGTTAAGAATAAATATATTACAATAATTTAAATGAAAAAGGTTTTTGTTTTATTTTATTTATATATATATACGTGTATGTCTGCATTCGATCGGCTTCGGTTGGACTCAACCTTCTTCGGGAAAGTACACATATAAAGTTTATAGGAATGTACACATATAAACTTTACATTTGTACATACTGAAGAAGGTTGAGTCCAATCGAAACCGGTCGAATGCAGAAATATATATAAATAAAATAAAGTGGCTTAAAATAAAAATATTTTTGATTTAAATTATAATGTCAAGCCACAAAGTGATTACTTCCTTCGATATATTATAATAATTTCGAATATACTTGGAATGAAACAATTTACATTCCGGAAAAAATTAGGAACATCCAACGCCATAGCCTCAGTAACTGAAATATTAAAAATTCCCTAGACTCACATAAAAAAAATGCATTGGCATATTTCCTCGACTTTTCTAAGTCCTTTGATATCAAAAATCAAATATATCTGTTTAACAAACTTGAAAATATAGGGATTACTGATAATGAACTGACATTTTTAAAAAGCTACATGGAACACAGAAAGCAAACGGTTAAACTGAACAATATAACCAGCAAATTTATTGGTGTCAAATTCGGAGTGCCTCAAGGAAGTATTTTGGGTCCAATTCTGTTCTTAGTCACATAGAATGTGAAGGCGAAATCATAAGTTTTGCAGATGATACTGTTATTCTTTTCAATGGGAAAAATTGGTCCCAAACATTCAAGAAAGAAGAAGTCACTCTAAACGGAATCAAAATATGGCTGGACTACCACTCCCTCACACTTAATGGTAATAAAACCAAATTCATCACTTTTAAAATAAACAATAGTAAAAATTCAGAAGCCCATCTTAACGTGAAAATTCATAGCTTACCACATTTAAATGGTCAATGTCTATCATTGGAAAATGTTAACCACATAACGTATCTAGGCATAAAAATTGATCACAATTAAAAGTCGACTAACCACTTTATTTACTTAAATAACAATATTAAAAAAATTAACTTACTTTTTTAAAACAATCATTAATGTCCTCAGTACAAAAGGTTAGATTAAGATCTACATGGCTCTCTGCCAATCACTATTAGAATATGGTATTATCGGATGGGGCAATACTAATGATTCTAGTCTTAAACTATAGTTGTAAGTCATTTTGCAGTATTGTGTAAAAACATGCACTGGGTCGTAAATATGTATTAGTTTTAAATATGTATTAGGTTTATATGTGTGTTACGTCTATATTCTAGTTATACCCACTTAAGTCTAAATTGTAAGTCATTAGATATAACTTTTTCGCATCATCTTACAATTATTTAATTTTTTTGCAATCACATCAATTTATTTTTATATTTTGTAAATGTTGTTTAACGATTGCTGTAAAAAAAGAAGAAAATAAAACGTTATTATTTTTCACAGTCCTTCTTTCTGATGATTCCTGTTCTGAGGTGGACTATAGATTTTTGTGCTGGTGTTACTGATATTTATGTTGTCTTCATAATTTTTCTGGTTTTCTCATCATCATGTTAACTCAACCGTTTTTTTTTAAACTTTTATTTTGTGATATTTTTAATATCATTTGAAAGAGCGTTATAATATTTTGCAAGAAGAAATTAATGGTTTTTGTGACCAAAGGATGTATTCAATCTTTTAATTCTTAGTAGATTTTAAGTTATTGTCTTTGTAGTATAAGTGTGTTGGTTAGTAATATACTCATCTTGTTGTTTTAAAATTGAGTAGAGTTTTTTAAAATTAAAACATTGAATTTTTTTAAATTTCAAACTTTTGAGTTTTTAATGTTTTCTTCAGCAGACTTGTAGCTATTTTGTGGCGTCATAATTAATAAATTAATTAGAATTACTTTGCTTAAACCACGGTTTTTAATATATAAAAATCAACATGTTTCAAAAATGAAGCTTTCCTCATCGGGATAAACAGTATACTAAAAATAATGAGAAGTATTGGTGATAAAATAGAAAATAATAAGGTAAGGATAGATAAATTACAAAATTTTCAGTATTAAAGAATTAACATATCTGCTTTTCAAACAATGTTCAGTTCGGAGGGTGTTGCCGTGTCTTAAGACGATGCCTCTGAATCTACACAGCTCAGAGTTTCTTGCTTTACTGTATTGGTAGACAGGCATCCCGCTACAGCTTAGTGCACACTTTGGCACTTCGCAGACAACACGTAATGCCTCTACGCTCGCTTCAAGGACCGCTCTGTTTCATGCATCGCCCCACTGGGACTAGTTACAATGCGGTGGGAAAGTGGATGGATGTTGAAGAAGGGAAGCAAATAGAAGAATAAGGAATTAACGGTAAAGCTTATAGATTTTGAACACTAGAGTGAAACATGTAGGTAGGCAATTTCTCTGCGAAGTAACTTCCTGTAATTTGGTTGCAAAGTGAAGACATTCAGTACATTTAGCAGCTATTAGTCATATTGCGCCTTAGCTAAAAGCCTAAGGGTAGTTTATCCCTTCTGAGATAGGGAGAAGTGGTTTAGGGGATGCATTGTGGTGATCCTCCCGAGGGACTCTAGTGACAGGTGTGGTGTTGCTAGCAGACGATTGGGCCAACGGGAAAATAAAAGGCAGGAAATTTCTTTATTCAAAAACTTTGTAGATAATTGAAATTGATGTTCTTTTTGTAATCATTCAATTTATTAATGATGTGTAACTGTATTCCTACATTTTGTTTTATTTTGGAAACAACTTGGAGTAATTTAGAAACTATTAGTTAATTAGCCACCTAAATATAATCTATACAACTTTCAGGAATTGACGTGTTTAGGAATTGTGTGTTGATGAATTTCTATAAGTTGGCTGTTTTTATATTTATCAAAACAAACTAATCAAAGAAGCGCACGTTAGAATCTGTAATCAATGAAGGGACTCACCAATGGATAACATGAGTTGATTTTATTTCTTTAACAGTTATAAAAGCTTATGATTAAATTTATGCAATATAAATAAGAACACGAGAAAACATTAAACATCAACTGAACATGGAACAAAGGAAGATAGTCGATAGCCGAGCACCAGGAAGAAAATAACGCTATTAGGGAAAACCCGTGACTATACAGGAACTGTAGCTGTTATCAGTGTCGCCGTGCTTCAATAGTTAATCTTACTAGCGAGTTCATCAGATAGATCCAGGTAGTTGCAAGCTCATCCATTCATGCTAGAGGGTAAAAAATGTTAATTTCGCCATCCTCTGAAAATGAAGCATTCATCTGCTTGTACAAGCAGAAATTTGATATTTAAATTTCTTTATAAATAATTACGAAGCCAGTTGTAGGGCTGCACAAAAGCCAAAAAATGCACTTTCAGAACTACGTTGAGCTTCAAACAGCTTCCTAATAATCCTAAGTTCTTTTTTTAATTTAAATAGTAAACATAAAAAAAACATTGAGTTTTGTCAAAAGAACTGCGGGAGTTTAGTACACTGGCCAATACTATTATTTCCCTTTTTTTCTGTTAACAGTTAAATGCAACGATAATATAAGAAAAAATAATCATGGCGTTTAGCTTGTGGAGTGTACGGAAGAATGATGAGTACTGTAAATTAGACATGGGCGAAATCCAATGATTGAATTAATGAATAAACCCAATCTCGTGACACATTCGATCTGATTCTCAATTTAACATGGAATATTTAATGCGCGGTATTATGATTACCGCGCGGATACTAAGGGCGTTATCGCAAAGTCGCCGGAGATATTGTGCAGTATGCAGGACTCCATCCGTCTACAGTAATTAATAGAATCCCGCTAAGTAATCCATAAAAACCCGTATTCATCGTTAGTTTACAGTCGTACTAGTTTGTAGTGGCAAATCGCCTTTAGGCCGCTCTCTGACGGTCCGGTAGGGAATCGACACAAAGCTCATGCGTGATACCGACAGGGCACTGCGCCATACATTTCAATGGGTACTAGCTCACGACTCGGGGGGGAAGCGGGAGTGCCGGGACGTACTTCTGTTATACTACAAGAGGGACAAAAATTTAGTAGCTTCTCGGTAAACACGCATCCGGTAAATATATGCACTGCCTTTCGATCGTTTACGCGCCATTCATCCATTGAGTTCAAACATGGAGCGGGATGTAAATTTTCGGCTAATAATGGAGGTAGAGAAATATGCACGCCTTTTTAACTATAAATTAGCGGCATATGCAGTAAGGGAGACAACGGAAAAAGCTTGGTGTGTAATAATAGGAGGACTTCTTATATGTAGAGTGACGTGCTGGACCAGTTGTTGGGATGTTCTTTTTAGTCATCGATATATTTTCCGGAATTTGACATCATCTTCGGACAGTTCCCTGGGAGCACTAAATAACCTACAATGAATGTTACATCCGATGTAGGTGTGGACCTAAAACCTCCTTTCTCTCGTTCGAAGGAATAAATAGCATACCAGAGTCTCGTCTTCACTTGCTTCACTCGAGTATGACTTTGAATCCGATAACATTCAACGGTAAATATGATACCAGAAATCTGCAATACCGACAATTTACTGGCGGCTACAAATCACTGCAGACCTGTCACAGAGTCGATGTAAGAAATATCGTGAAACATTTCCTGCACTTTTGCTGCACCCGGTTTATGTGATTTCCCTACCGGACCGTCAGAAAGCGGGCTTAGTCAGTCAGTCAGTAATTTCGAGCAGCGCGTATTTGCTTTCGCAATCCGTATTCTCTAATTCATTAAATTATGAAATGTATTCCGCATTCAGTTGTGACGCCGTAGTCTACGTATCTGGTCCGTCAATGTCGAGTCTGTTCGTACCAGGTCTGCAAGAAACAAGTTTAATCAGTTTGATTTTAATAGTACACATTGTTCTGAAAATTAGTTACTTTTAAACAGGATATAACAGGATATATTTTAAATATCTCGGAAGATAAAATTGAAGCAACTAAGTTACAGCGAAAATTTATAAATTTATGTATTTTAATCCCCAGCGACTTAAATTGTAATGCCATTTTTATAATTATATTTTGATAGTAAATTGTTAATTTGAGGGATGTTGAGACTTAAAAAGCAGAGCATGCTGGTAGTGAGTTCAATTTCAAGTTTTACCGATTTATGAATAATGTTTGGAAATTGGTTATTGATAGGACACTCAAAGAAATTATGGTCCATAGTGTCCTCTGACCCACGATCACAGTAAGGCGAGCTGACTATGTGGAACTTGGCGATATGAAGAAGACAAGAAGTGCGACCTAGTCTGATTCGAGTTATGGAGGAAATATATTTTTTTGTCATGCAGGCGTATTTATGAAATTAGGGCTAAAGGCACAAGTCAGTCAAGTCACTGCGAGGCACTAGTCAGATGTTTCGAATTCATTCCTCAATGCCCGCGGCAATTCCGCTCGTGTTAGTCCCAGCGGGGCCAAGCAGTCACTAGTCGGTGATGGTTAGGTCCCACATTATTTATTATCTTGTTGAGCACGATTGTTATTATCGGGTGTATTTTATTTTTAAATTACGTTATTTAAAACGCTAGCGCAATTTGCAATGAAAAAAACCCTATTTTTATTTATTTGTTATGTTTTATTATTATTAGAAGTTTTTTAAATAATTAAATAAATTCACAAGACTGGGTGAATTATGCTGAATTAATTCACTGAATGAATTAATGAATGAATGAATTTGCTCACGTATACCGTAAATGGTTTATTTATCACTGCATTTCGTGAATACTTCACCAGAAGAACCTGTTCTGGTAATATCCTTTCTTTCCGGGAATTATGAAAATACTGTCCATTATAGATTTTTTAGTTATGAAATAATATTTATAATGTCTTCAAACGATTGGTATTTACTTTGTAGTATCATTATTATAAATTAATTAAATAATATTCTTTGTATTCACCAATTTCTTAATACATAGACACCTACATGTATCTCTTGATAAAGAAAGCATCGCTTTCTAAACATATACTTATATGTGTATTAATAAAGTAATGAATACAAAGTATATTATTTAATTCATTTTATTAATAATATTGTATTTACCTGAGAACAGAAGTTTTCTGTCTCATTAATTAAGGTAAAAAATAGAACAATTATTTAAAATAGTTTATCTTCAGCAAATCCCCTCTCACCCACAACAATATGTCGTCTTGGGGAAGTTAATCCTATCAACGTTTTGGAAGCATTAGTATTTTATGCTAAGTGCGGTGAAGTAAGATCCTTTGTCTTAATTTGTACATCCTATAAAATTCTTAGCTTTCAACACATATCTACGTAGACTTACTCACTTACTAGTTGCTTTGAGCGTAATTATAAGTAAGTACCTACATTATTTAAACCAATCTAATACTTGGCATCCGGCTCACGGGAATATCGCACGGACACGTGTTAGTAAGTGGATAGAGGAGGAAGCGAGTAGAAGGATATAATAATAATATCTTTATTGTAATTAAATTTAACTATAACTAAAAGACATGTGTAATATAATAATGTAAGTGTACAGTGGTTTATAAAGTAAAATAATATAATAACAGTTATAGTTGAAGTTCCACAAAACCCGCCTCACTAGGCTAGCCTGTGTTGAGGCAGTAATTTTGCAAATTATTTTTTAATTTTTAAAAGACCTATGAATATACACTTATATTAAGATATGCTTCGTAAATCGTTGAATCAATAATTTAGAATTTGGGTGAGTGCACCGGTAAATATCCTATCATTACTTTTAATCCAATTTTTTACATTGTATTTGAATATTTTTTGTGAATCAGATTTTTCATCAGGAGCAATAAGATGTTGCGTAAGTACCTAACTATATTTACTATATTTTTTTAATTTAATGAAAACCAAATTTAATAATGTTTTTATTAAGTTCTGCAAGTATTTTTAGTTTTGATTATTGTGACAGCTGTTTCGGCATTCAAGGCCATTTTCAAACTGCAATTAACTGCGGTTTGAAAATGGCGTTGAACGCCGAAACAGCTGTCACGAAATAAAAAATTAAAATACTTGCAGAACTTAATAACATTATTAAATTTGAAATAAATTAAATTTATAAAAATTATTAAATGTAGTTCTACGAAAAATTCTACACGTTCAAGAAAAAAGGAAACCAATATTAGAAAAAAAAAAAAAAAGAAAACACTGCAATGGGGCGGGAATCGGGCCCGCTAGTATTCTACCACTGAACCACAGTTGCTACGCTATACAGTGTCATTATTATGAAATGAAAACACTGCAATGGGGCGGGAATCGGGCCCGCTAGTATTCTACCACTGAACCACAGTTGCTACGTTATACAGTGTCATTATTATGAAATGAAAACACTGCAATGGGGCGGGAATCGGGCCCGCTAGTATTCTACCACTGAACCACAGTTGCTACGATATACAGTGTCATTATTATGAAATGAAAACACTGCAATGGGGCGGGAATCGGGCCCGCTAGTATTCTACCACTGAACCACAGTTGCAACGTTATACAGTGTCATTATTATGAAATGAAAACACTGCAATGGGGCGGGAATCGGGCCCGCTAGTATTCTACCACTGAACCACAGTTGCTACGTTATACAGTGTCATTATTATGAAATGAAAACACTGCAATGGGGCGGGAATCGGGCCCGCTAGTATTCTACCACTGAACCACAGTTGATACGTTATACAGTGTCATTATTATGAAATGAAAACACTGCAATGGGGCGGGAATCGGGCCCGCTAGTATTCTACCACTGAACCACAGTTGCTACGTTATACAGTGTCATTATTATGAAATGAAAACACTGCAATGGGGCGGGAATCGGGCCCGCTAGTATTCTACCACTGAACCACAGTTGCTACGCTATACAGTGTCATTATTATGCTTTAATAATATTTTTTGAAATAAAATTGTAGAGGGTAACACGATTTATCAATTGCGTTGAATGCTAAAAATCGACAATAGAATTTCACAAAACTTGCCTTGCGATGATGAGGCCGTTGGGACTTGGCAACATCACGAAAAGACAAAAAAACGTTGAAAAACACTGTAAGCATAACCTTACTTCGTATATATTTTATTTATAAAATCCTGTGAATACACAAACCAACCGGCTTCGGTCTGAACCTTCGCCGGTTGGTTTGTGTATTCAATAAAGTGGTGCAAAAACAAAACAAAAAAAAAACATTTGTTTTCAAATCATATTTTTTCTGATAAAGTGATTGCTTCCTGCCAAAAAATGATGAAATCGCGCCAATCTTGCTACAGACTAGAGATGGCCGATAACTAAAATAGAGGTCACTGTCACTGCGACTTCGGTTACCTATTTGAATTTTACCTGATTTTTTAACAATTTCCCGATATACGGAGACTTAAGATTACATTTATGGTATTTTTGTTTATAATACAAAAGTTACGGATGATTAAAAAAACAACCTTTTGGATACTCTGAAAAATATCAACATGCAATCCAGTGACTGCAAAGTCACCGAGACATTTTAATAGGGACAGGAATATTGCCATCTCTAACTGTGCCATTTGAACTATTTTGAACGCTGGAAACGATAGGCTGTACTCCTGATTGGTTATTGGCTTGGCAACGCGGCGCATAGGGCCCCAAGCACACGAAAATGTTCATAGAAAAACTGGCTCTTAGCTCAACCAACTATTATGCAATTTGTAAAAAAAAATGGATGAAAAAAAATGTTTTTTGTGCACACCAATGTTGCCAGCGCAATATAAGACATGTATATTCCATGTTATGGGACATTATAGGTAATAACGAATAATGAAATAATAAATAAAAAATATTGTTTCATTTTTTTAAACAATTTTTAACGTAAATTAGAACATTAATCATATAATTTTTTTCACATGCATTGTTGAGATTATAATAACAATAGATAGGAACCCCATAGGCGCTACGCGTGTGTGGGTAATATGAGTAATTTAAGTAAATAAGAGTACTAGAATTTTATTTGTTTAAAGTACTGTAACACCAAGAAAGTACGATATTTAATGGAAATTTTAGAATTATAGTATAAGTGAGCAGAAATCATTTAAAATTAGTAAATATTGAAGTCATAGTTAAAGTAAGCAGAAAGAAATAATACGGATTGTAGAGAAGTAGTGTATCAACACCTAGATCATTCTGCCATCATTTTACTTCTTTCTTTAAAGATAATTTATTTATGGTTTGAATTTCTTTTGGTAAAAGGTTGAATGTACGAGGACCAATACAACTGCTGCATGTAGGCAGAGAGGACGGACCACCAAAAATGAGATTTTTGCGTACATTTCTCGCTTCATTCGTACAGCGTCTCATGGATTCTATTTTGTTATTCCGACTTCTAACTTGTCCCGGCTCAAGAATTTGATTCACTTGATCGTGCCATGTCTTCCTCTTCTTCTTCTTCCATTCATATTCGCGTCATATATTCGCATTTCTTTGTTTATTCGCTCTATATGCTTAAAAAATCTAAGCGTCCCTTTCTTAATCTTACTCATTACGCTTACATCAGCCTTGCATTCTTTACGAATCTCAATATTTTCACACTATCATACATGGATTTACTACACATCTACCTGAGAAATCTTATTTCTACAGCATTCAGTCTACTTTCATCCTTAATCTTCTACTTCCATGCCTCACTGTCATACATTAGGGTTGGTATCAGCACTCCATTGTGGATTGCTAGCTTCGCTTCTTTGGACAACTTTTTATTGTGGCCAACCGCGTTCAGTCCTCTGTTGTTGGAGTTTCCTGCACTCACCCTTTTTTCAATTTATTATTGTGGCCAACCGCGTTCAGTCCTCTGTTGTTGGAGTTTCCTGCATTCACCCTTTTTTCAATTTATTAGAATCTTAGTAGCTAAATAAGATTTGGTATAGTTACATATTTAGAATGTCGCAGACTATAATGTTTTGTTGTTGTTTAAATTTATTAATGTAGGTACGTATTTAGTCGTGTATGCACTGTAGCATATAATATTTTGGTGGTCTTGAAAAACAACACTAATTAATAAAGTAAGGAAAATTATTTATTCACCACTTCTCAGTATGTTCACATAATCAAAACAATACAACACATTTAAATAAGCCAATTAAGAAAACATTATCATTTAAATACAGGGAAACAGAGTATAAATGTAAAAACCTCACAGAATAGAGTATTTTAATAATTTTCTAACTAAATCCGATAATTAATCATTATTTTAAAAAACCCATCCAAATTAGAATGGGGGGGGGGGGGTAAGTAGAAATAATACAAATAAGTCATCACAATGTGGATTAATCGCAGTTCAAAAATGGCTTTGAACCTCGAAACAGCTGTCACAAAAATAAAAACTAAAAATACTTGCAGATCTTAATAATAACAATATTAAATTTGATTTAGATTAGATTATAAATAATGGAGTTCTGGGAATTAAACACCAAAATGATTGATAATTAATTGAAAATAACGTTTTTACTATTATCTTCTTGTGATGGTCATGGCTAGATGGAAAATGAAAGTAAACGATACTTACCTACATACATCAGTCTAGGCGCCCTCGTGGCAGCCGGCTGCGTTTTATAGTCGCTCCCAATTACCTTGGAAGTATCGGGAAGTTATTAATTTTCCCGGCGTAAAAATAGCATAATATAACCGCAATAATTTTTAGGTGACATTTATAAAAAATACATAATTTTAGTGCTGTCGTTTCGTGCTTAAATCAAGTTTATAATAAAAACCCAAATATTTTGAGTTGAAATCTGCTTCGTTCTTCCGAATTAACGCATTAGACATCGGTCACATCTGGCGGTAGTCACTAGTGAACACATGTACTAGTGAAGTGCGGTGGTTGTAAAAAATATTGTATACAACCGAGAAGTGGGCTGCTGGGACCCCAACAAGGACACCACCAGCTGGGGCGAGAACGAGCCTTCCTCGAGAACGAGAAGTTTCTCAACAAGCACGACTGTGACCTGATCTGCCGGGTGCATCAGGTGGTAGAGGACGGGTATAAGTTCTTTGCCAAGAAGCAACTGGTACTGCAGGGAATTCGATAATGCAGGAGCAATGATGTCAGTGGACGACACGCTGAAGTGCTCCTTCCGGATCCTGAAGCCGGCTGACAAGCGCCTGGCGTACGTGCAGACCAACACCAATCCGACCCGTCACGCCGCCAGGGGCGTAACCAAGACAAAGAAGATTTTGAGGGCCCTCTGGATAAATCCCACCGGCCACCATCCTCCCCCGCCGCTCCACCCTTTTAAGAGTGTTCTGTGTTATTTATCCTAAAAAATATGGATAATAATTCTTTGTCTTAGCTTAAATACATTCTTGAATATAAGGGAAACAATCACTCTATCATTTGTTTTAGCGTCTTGCAATATTAAATACATTCTTGAATATAATGAAAACAATCACTCTATCATTTGTATTAGCGTCTTGCAATATATCGTAAGGAATAAATACAGTTAGCTTCTTTTTTTTTTCAATTTAACATTAAATTTAGTTTTGATAATTTAACTTTATCTCTTTATATGGTCTATAAATAATGTGTAATGATAGCCTATCCAAAAAGAGAAAATAAATGTAAAAAAAAATAAAAAAATAAAAATAAATTCGTAGAATAGACGTAATATAAGAATAGGAAGTAATATTTGTACAGCGCCCCTGAGGTGATTTCTCACAAAAGCGGCGCTATAAAAATCATCCGATTATTATTATTATTCCAATTTTTATTTATTTATGTTGTTATTTATGTAACTAATATTTTACACCAATAATCATTACTATTTATATGATGGCGACATTATAATAATAATATATGTTTAAATATTTACATTGTGAACATTTGTATTTATAAAACATAGTAATTTATCATCAATTTAAGTTGAAGTTGCATTATGTTTGCCTGGTCGATATGTAGTGGGTATCAAAGTAGTTGTAAGTTGTAACATTATTTTATTTATTTATTGTTGAAGCTCTTTTCGGTGGGTTCCGAAATTGTACTAAAAAAAATGAAGAAAGAAAAAAAAAACGAAAATTATATACTATTAATTTTTTTTATTAAAATCAAGCAATATTTTTAACAGGTTCTCGGACTCCGTTCTTCCCAGGTCAATAAGCCATCCGGTAGTATTTTTGCCGAAGGATGACAATTCTGAGTTTTTAAACTCGGAGAGATTTTATTGTAGATTTTTGGTCGAAGATTGGTGTATTTTTTGATACATTGTGGTAGCACTCACTGGGATTTTCAAATCGTTTCTGCTACTGCTTCTGGTTTGATACGTAAGTTCGATTTTACTAATATATTCTATATTTTTGAATACGTCAAGACTTTTTTAAAGAAATTTTGTCGCACGTTCGAAGCATTAAAATCTTTTATAGAACAATGCACTAGGAGACCTGAAATTTTTTCTAGTGATGACTCTGATAAGTGCTTTCTGTGCCTTTGGTAGTGGGTCAATTATTATAGTTCCTGATCCCTCCACCCATCCAATAATACCGCAGGTTGGGATGGACTTGCATAGCCCAAAAAAATATATTTTTAAATTTATTTGGTTTAATACATTTCTTAAAGCAAAAGAAAAGAAGATTCATTTTCTAACCCTTTCTTGTCTTTATTTTCTTTATTTAACTCGAGCATTACATCATAAAAGGCACAGATTTTTAGCCTTTATGGACAACACGCCACTGACTGTGCATTGAAAATTTGAAAACGGATATTTAACCTGATTTTTGTTGCCAACTGAATGAATGATCATTGGTACCTTACCAAAATCGTGGAAAAAAATATTTTTCAACAGAATTTATTTTTATTTTTTAGTGCCTTTTTATTTCTTTTCTAGGTACGTTTTTTTAAGGTAGGCACAACTTTTCAGCCCTTATGTTAATGAAAATATTCTTGTTTTACTCATTAGAACACAGAAAATTTTCGTTAAAATTATACTTAAAGTCCCTGTAAGAACTAGCACTGGCGAAACATAATATCATGTCAATAAAACAATAAAAAAATCCTACTTCACATTCATAAATACAAAAAACAACAATCACACATATTAGAAACACTAGATCTCAGAGTCAAAAACACATACAACGAGGAACCACAAACACAACATTTGTAAAAAAAAAATACTATGGTACTAAACTCTACAACAAATTCACAACAGCCATAAAAAATTCTAAATCAAATAAAAAAGTGGATAAGTTACACAGGGATATCTGAAATAGACAATATATTAACACCAAATACAGACTAACACCGAAACCACTCAACTCAAGTGCACTTAAAATACCTCACCTTACAATTACAATGTGCTTGATGAAAAAAAATAATTTCAGTGACTTCAAGTTTTATAATATTCTGGAAAAAGGAAGAGTGTAAAAAAGGTTTACGCGTTACCTTTATATGAGCGAATATATATTACCCATTCCGAAAAATAAAGTTGAAAGAGGTAGACTTATACTTTCCTAATAAGTTTTTGTGGGAGATCCCATGGACTATTTTATGCTCCGAAAGCGAGAACTTCCGTTAACTAGAACACGCCAATTAGCAGAGCGACTCAATCGCTCAATGATGCTGCATTGACCGTTGACATTTTTTCCTAATATCTTTTACCCATGTCATAAAATAGTTGTGAAATTGGCCCATCACTTTTTTTACATTACCTATCAACCTTTCACTTCTTGCATGTTTGATGCAGATTTTCATCTTCAGTATTTTTAAAATCATTAATTTACAAAGGTTTCCATACTTGTAACATTATTTGTTATTCCTAATACTATATTTGTATAGTAATGTATCTTAATATCCGTAATATAATAATGTAGAACTGTTATTTGGAGACTAGGAAAAATAAATCCGCCATTTATTCACCCTGTTTTTCCTGTACGTTTTTTCCCAGCCAGATTAAATTCCCCAGTCCTCGCGGATTACCTTCAATAATCCACACATATTTGTTTGTTTTTTCTATTCATTTTCCAGCGCCGTTTTGTTTATCGTGTATATTAGCATAATACATCGTTTCGCGCCCCCTGGAGTGGAGAGAGTTCACTTTTATTGCGAATATTCTGCTAAATAAAATAATGTATACACATTATTTTATTTTATTAGAATATACATTCTAAGTAAAACAGCACGCCACTGGCAATGATTGACTTTCCTAAATGTTTTGAGAAAAGTCAACAAATTGGACGATCCGGAAAAAAAGATTTACGAGACTGAAAAATACCTTCAACTAAATTAGTTTCCATACAAAGCACCTGCTTTTCATACATTACTGGGGTCGTGACGTGTTTATTTTTCCTTGTTGGTTTATTGAGCATGGTTAAAGTGACATTTTTCCATTATATACCTCTCGTTGCTTTTACCAATAATTGTTTGTACCGCCGTCTTATGTCTATAAAATACTTTTATTAATAACAAAACACACAGCGTTCTAACTTTATTTGAACTTGACAATTAATTATAGTTTATTACAAAAACTCGCATAGCTGAGTGTCTAGAAGCTATTACTCGTTAGATGACCTCAAATAGATTGAAGCTGAATCCGTCAAAGACTGAGTTTCTCTGGACCGCCACAAGCAGACGCCTGCATAACATTGACATGTCCCCAATAACTATTTCTGGAACTGACATTACTCCAAAGACATCTATCAAATAACTTGGAGTCAATCTGGACGCTGATTTGTCCTTTAAAAGCCAAGTGAACAGAACTGTAAGCACAGGGTTCTTCCAATTAAGGCAAATTAAAGCAGTGCGGAGAAACCTGCTAACAGAGGCGACTAAATTGTTGGTTCATTCGTTCGTTGTTTCACGTCTAGATTATTGCAATGGAATATATGCAAACCTCCCCAACTATCTCCCAATACTCCCACATATCAGAACATCTAAAAAATCTGCACTGGCTCAAATGTCCTGAAAGAATCCAGTTCAAGCTTTGCTGGATGGTATTTAAATCAATTAACGGCTTACCTATCGGAACTCTGCATCCCAGAAAATTCCTGTTCACGCCAAGTTAACTCGTAGATTAGCGACGGCATCGGCCATCGGAAGGCTGAAGGAACTAAAGTGCACACCAGATACTAAGTTTGGTGAGCGAGCTTTCAGCGTGCAGCCATCATTAGTCAAGTCATACCATCTCTGCCCAAAACATTGTAATTTAATTAAGTTTTAATCTGGAGTGCCCTACCAGGTAAGTATGTTTTCTGTATAAGTACATAATAAGATAAACCCTAGCAAGTAGTATTTGTACAGCGCCCTTGAGGTGATTTTGCACGCCCTTAATTAATTGAATGCCCTCCATCGTGAAGGCAATGCTGACTTGATTAATATTTGTCATCTTTTTTACCATCCATTATACTTTTTAAAATGGAAAAAAATATATATATATATTTGATATCAACGGGATAAATATACAAAAAATAATAATTACGTGTCACACGTAACTATAAGCAAAAGAAAATAAAACAAATAATTTTAAAAGGTGACTATTAAATGTGGCATTAGGTCGTATAATGACATCAGAGAGTATATAAAGAATAAAATAATATAAAACATATAGTAAACTTAGGATATATTAATAATGATTAAAAATATATGATAGTATAGCCTTCTTGTAATTACCTTCCGTGCAGTTAAATAGATCCGCCACATCTGCATATCTATTACTGTAATCTAGGTACAAGCGAGTGTTTGTAATGCTCAGTCTTGGTGTTGTTACATTTAAACAGGATTATGAAGTAAAATTACAATGGTCTTTGTTTGAGAATAAATATTGAAGTGCTTATTAAATTCAGTCTCTGTACTATGTTTCCGTTTAACTTTTTGTGGTGAATTATTTTTTAAATAATTTTAAAAATTTGTCAATAAGCAAAAAAATAAATTATTTTCATTCTTTTTTTCCAGAACTAAAATTTGAAATAAGTTGAGAAAAATTAATATTTTTGTCTTACGAACAAAATGTAGGTACGCCCGCATAATATTCGTAGAACTGTTGTTGAAAATGATAATTCCATCTTATACTCTCCATTACCTTAGTGAGCGGGCTTAAATATAAGATTGCCATCAGCAAGTGCCGCTAGCACATAAAACACACTTTACAATTCTTTGAAATAAAAATAAATAAAAGCCCTACAGTAGCAATAGACAGCTCGCTTACTGGGTAGAGATGATTATCTCCACATTTATGCACCTCTAACCACAGTTGACACAGGAAGAGGGAGAGATGTTCTTTGCAACTGTACATAATTTTATCTACAATACGATATACATAAATTATCATGCGCAAGCTTCCTGTTAACGGGGTTTTATTTACATTTCATGTCATTGGAACCTCAAATAATGATGTCTTCCTCGAAGCCTATATTTGATGGGAGGGTTAATCTACCTAGAAAAGGAAAAGAGCAGAAGTTAAAATTGCTTTTTTTTTCAATTTATTTGAATAACTTATTGAGGCCTATAAACCTCAATGAAGGAGATAATCTGATCTTCACCAATCCCGAATGAAAGACGAAACCGAAAAAAACATAGAAAATAAAAAAAGGTATCAGTCGCATGTGGGAATCGAACCCAGGACTTGTCTTACCGGAACAACCGCTCTACCAACGGACCTAATGAGACCAGTTCACTTTGCGCCATCTTCGTCGATAACATTCCTCAACTTCAAGACTTGTCAATATTATCCTCCATTAAATCCCATATTATTGGCTGCTATCTTTATGATGAATACAAAGTTCTACTTGAATATATATGAAATCTAGATGGTGTCTCGGGTATACCTCTGTGGTTTTTCATTTTTGGTTTCGTGTTTCATTTAGGATTGGTCAATACTATCTTATTCTATGATTAATTTTTTTCAAATTAGTATTTGGGATATTTTATCGTTTCTTCCTCATTTAACCAGCGTTTTGGACAGCGTTACAGTGTCCATAATCAGGGCAGATGTGTAGATTGTGATGAAGTGTCGAATCCAAAATTAAATTAAATCTATTTTCTATCTCTTCCATGACGTCTTTCCTCAAATGTCTCTGAAACAATTTTATTCAAAAGATATTTTAATTTACGCATTAAAAAATCAGGATAACTTTGCACATACAAACTCGGGTCGATTCACAAGATCCTCACTACAACTTGCATTCCATCAACCTACAACTAAAACAACTTTTGGACAAGGAAATTTGCAATATTTCTCTATAAACCTATTTAACATCCTCCCTCTAGCAATAAAAACACTGAATCGCTCCATTGATTGGCGCATTCTGTTAACCAGAAATTCTCGTTTTTGAAGCGTAATAGTAATAATAATAATAATTGGATGATTTGTATAGCGCCGTTTTTGTGAAAAATCACCTCAATGGCCCTATACAAATATAACTTCCTATTCTTTATCTAATTATGTACAAACAGATACAGAAAAACATACTTACCTGGCAGGTCGCTTCAGATGAACACAGTTTTATTAGAAAATTTAAGTATGGAGATGATTGTTTTACAGTTGCTATTTTATACTCCTTTCGATGTTACATTTATTAGAAGATTGGTGGCACAAGATGAGTTGGTATCTTTAAGAAATATTTATAATTTTTATAACTGGAGAGTATTTATAAATTGATTATAAAAAAGCGTAAGACGTTTTTAAAAGATAAATAAAAAAAAAATATATATATATATTTATTTACTTTTTACGCTTTCAGTTATTTGGAGTGTTGCGGGCTGTGGAGGCATTTGCGCACCGATGCGTGAATTTTTTATTTTTACTTTTTCTGTAAGTGACTTTAGGTAAACACTAATCGGCTAGCCGAGCTAAGCGATTTACGTGTGCATTTATTCTATTTATGGATATGAATGTCTGAAAATACGAGTTTTAAGTTTAGTTATGAATTCCGTCGAGTCTTTGATAATTCTTAAGTCGTGCGGCAGTTCATTCCAGGCTTTAGGTCCTGATACTCCGAAAGAACGATCACCGAAACTTACTATTTGGTGGTAATAGAGATTTTTCACGAGTATAGTTGTAAGAGACGTATAAGTTAAACTATTTCAATATTAATAATCCAGAGATTAACTTAAAAAATTGAGTACCTAAAAATATTTTTCGGCCAGCTTCTTAGGTAAAAATACAAGCATGGCTGTTAAGAGCAAGGATGCGATTGGATGGATTTAATATTATGTTCTGAATATGAAAATTAACAGTTGCAGGACAATAAGGAACTACAGTCAATTTAAAAAAAATATATTAATGTTGACATCCTGACTTAATTTTATGTTTTTTTTAATTTGTTTTCTAAAGTTCGTTTTCATGGTTAAAATAATGGTTAAAGTTTCAATTTTTAAAAGCCCACCAAAACGTAAGAAATCGCGGTTCAATAGGCAGTAGTCGATATTGTTTGGATTCCTTACAAAACTTCGACAACTTTATACTCAAATTTAACTGCTATTAATTGAAGGAAACATTGTAGAATATCAGCGTCTCGTTACTATTGTAGGTGCATTGTACCTAAGTGCAAAAATACATCCATATCCGCAACTGTTTAACAATTTATCGGCGTTCAAAGAAAGTCCATAGCTCACATTTATCCAATTTTTTTAAAACTTAAACTGGAAGACGATGCCAGGTGTTGGTAACAGAAATACGTATTATAAAACCGCCGCATATCTCATATATCGATACCGGGTCCACAGATATTAGCGTTCTGACCGTTCCGAGATATTTTGGTATTCATATTGACATGATGGGGTCATTGGGGTTCAGTAGAAACAGGTAACTTCGTCGAGTGTCAAGTATTTTATTAATTCACAATGTAAAATATATTCTTAACTGGTAGGTATTGTGGGTGTCACTTAATTACACGAACTGTTTTTACGGGTAATCTGCACACGGTCCAGTGGGGAGATTACCAGTCGTCTCGATGTTGGTGTTGGAAGCCTCAGAGACAGGTGGTACTTCCGGTAGGGGGAGGTTTTGGTGCTGGGCGGACACGCGTTTCGGCTTTCACTTGACGACCGGTTTCAGACGGTTCAAGAGGATGATCAGCAGGATGCCAGAGGCGCTCGACTGCTGTCCGGTGGTGATTCCTGCGGTGGTGGATATGTGCCTTGATGGGATCACGGCGCTGGAGGGCAGGAGACGAAGTGCACTCGACTGCACTCGAACGGTGGGCGTTGGGGTTCGGCGGTTCCTGCCGAGTTTTCCCGCAGCGTCTCAGGCTGGGGATGCAAGTGGCCTGCTTGCTTTGTAGGAGACGGGAGTCTCGACTACGACCACTGGCCGGACGGTCTCTACTGACTCGTCTCTGTCCACTACTGACTTTGCTTCGGTCAAATTCTCCTTTTTTAATCATATCCGAACTCTTCTTCGGGTTCCTTCGTGAACTCCGAACTGTGGCTCGGTGGCTTTTAATTAGTTCGCTGTTAATCCCCTTAACTGCCTTCTTCTGGCGACTGCGAAATTCCCGGGATTTAAAGCGGGCGTTTGTAAATTACCCTCAGGTAGACAGACCTCGGGTACCGTATTATGGATTAGAATAAATCGGTGTTTCCCGCACTTATGGCTTGTATCAATATCTATTGAATAATGATTTATTACGTGACAATAATAATAATAATATTTTGATTATTTTTATAGCGCAATTTTGGCGACAATCACTTAAAGGACGCTGTACAAATGTTTTTTCCCAATGCTCTTTTTTTCATTATTGAAATTTAGTACAATTTAATTCAACGCAATATTATACTTCTCTTTTAAGCAATACTTGTGTAGAGAAGCGGAGTGTACATATTGCGTTCAGATGGTTATATATTTACACAGTAATGTGTCCTAAAGTGTCACTAGAATATGCTTAAAATAATAATAATAAAAATAAAATGGTTTAGATGATTATATTATAGAGTTGGTGGTTTACTTAATAGAAAAAATGGAGTGCGTAGCAACAAATTTTGTTTTAGAAGTAAATCATAATAAAATATCCGTAATGTACAATGTTACGTATGATATTTAACATATAGCATAACGGTACTAGTGGTATATTATGTTGTCTATCATATTACTAACTATAGACAGTCTATCATATCGATAATAAGTACTGGCGTTACTGACCGTGCTCGATGTATTCGATATTCACCGTTAACTAATATTAATAAATCTTTGTTATCGCCGATATTTCAATAAAAATTCGTTGTCAACAATGAAAAAAACTATAAAATTAGCTGGAAATGACAAAATATTACGAAATTTTAAACCAGTCCCAGACACCATTAGGTCTACAGAGACCATTTTGATTTCACAATGTATGCAAATTTTGTCTTCTTCAAAAAGTATTAAATGATTTATCCCGAAAAATTATTCATTCGGGATTCAAAATCGACAAAAACGGAAGAAAGTTCGAAAAATTTAATCTTTATAATCTCGACTACAAATCCGGAGGTTGTGGGTTCAAATCTCAGCGTGCGCATGTAAATTTAATTTAACAAATCTGCGTCGTTTTACAATTAATTCGTTAATAATAATATATACAATATATTTATGGTGCGTTCCAAAGTGAAAGATGCTTGAAATGGTTTTAGCCGTGTTTAGTACTTAGATCTGAATAGACCGCTACTTCTCCACCTTCCTCTACCCCATCGCCTTCCCCTCCCCATACATTTTACCCTTACAACATTAATAAGGGATGTTATTGTACCATTGGCTTCGGATAGTTGGGACTCTTGTGCGGTATTCGAATAAAAAAATAGGAGTGTTAGGAGAATTCATATTGCGAAAGTAAATAGCAAAAGCATTAATCAATCAATGCAGAAATGATATGAAAAAAGCTTTACGGACACCCACGATGAATAACATAATATCAATATTAGGTAATATCACAAAAGAATAGGTGTGACACAGAACTATTCCTGTTATCTGTTTTCTGCGCATGCGCAGTCCGCATAAAATTGACGCATGCGCATCTACGGACTTGAAAAACAGTCCGTGATAGCAGTAGACAGGTATTAACTTGGGGTTATAGGTTAAATAAATTGAATAGTTTTGAAACATTGACGTAATGGCTTGAAATAAAAATAAATATATTATGCATTGTAAGAAATAATAGGTTTGAGGTATCATTAGAAATTCTCCACTTCCAGAATAACTGAAGAAATAATCACTAAAGTGCCAATGACATTGTCATATTGTGCAAGGGCCGGGGTATAGATTATTACGGAGACAAATTCGTTAAAATTGGTATGAATTTTCAAGCAAAAACTCTCAAGTAGTCGTAATAAACAAACATAATGATTTTACGAGCGAAATGAACACTGTAAACAGCGAAATTATAAGCCATAAGCATGGTAAACAGCGGAAAAAACTTTATCTAGTTTATAGTTGGGCTCAAAAATCGACCATGTGACGTCAGAAGCAGTGGTACCAACAGAACATGGTGTTTTGATGGTACGGTTTTTAGTTTACTTTTATACATTTTATAAAATCTATGTATAATTATATACAATAAAATTTATATGTATATTCAGAATCGGCATTTGCTGATCTATACGAATATATATTTTTAAAGCCATTATATTTTTCACTGGATTTCATTATTGTTCCCCCGATAGTTGATCCCACAAAGGATTATTTCTGCTATACGTTTTTATTCGTAAAGTAAGTACGCAAAGAGGATATACGACCGTATAACCGAAGTCATTATACTTATATCTTCCAGTAGACGGAAACAAAACGAAACCAATTAATAAATTTTAAATATATTATAAATACCATTTTTAGTTTAATAAGATAACATTAAAAAAAATACTAATTTGTAAACTTACATTTTTAAATAATTCAGAAAAAACAAATAAACAAATTCCACTAGAATACTATAACATTCAATTTTTTGTATTTGTTGTGCATTAAATATGTAACAGTTTATACACATTTTGTTTGAAGAATTTTATCCACTATGTACTTTTATTACTTGTTTATTAATTTTTTTTATTACTTTGCTACCGGTTTCTTTTGTTCTTAAGAATAACTTAAATTAAACAAGTACATAAATAAATAGACATTATTTGGTGAGGGTTAAGAATTAAGTAACAAATTTAAGAATTAAGTAAACAATTAAGTAATGAAAGTACATAGTGTATGAAACTGTTCTTACAAAATGTCCTATTTAAATACCTAGCCGAAGGATGGAATGCCTCAGTCTTGCTTAATTATGTTGTGAGAAATTCATAAGTTCGTAACACTTTATTACGCATTATTCAGTTGGTAGCTTCCTTAACTTAGGAGTTAAGTTCTAACGATATATGAATTCTATTTGGAGTGGACAAACCAAGAATTAATTTTTTTTAAATTTTCAAAATTTAGTTCTTGGTTAGTTGTTTTTTTTTTTACACCGTTTTTGATTAAAAAACAAACCTGGTACAAAAATCAAACTAAATCGCTTCACCGTTTAGTCGAACATTAACATTTTATCATTCATTGGATCTGAGAGCATATTCATCAGTCCTCAGAATATAATCAGGCGTAGTGACAAATAGACCGAGGTAAGGTACTTGAGAGGAGATTTTAATCGGTCGGTAGAAATCTCGTACAATCACTGCAGTACAATCAATGCAGTGTATTTTTTTAAATCAATAATGATGTTCCAACTTAAATACCAGTATTTATATTTTTTTCCAAAGGTTGTTTTCACGGTAAAAATAATTCCCAAAGTTTCAATTTTTCAAACCACCCCAAAACGCTTCAAATCTATGTCCAGTCGGTTTTGAGGTTAGAATATCAAATGTCAGAACAAGGATGAGTTTTACCGTACATAATTTTATATTATAATAGCTACAGTACCTGGCGTTGTCCGGGGTTATGAATGATTTGGAGGAAATTTTTGTGATTGTGATGTGTCTTCTTTACCCCTACCCTTACCCCTATCTCTACCCCTACCCCTACACCAATCCCCACCCCTACTCCTACCCCTATTCTTACCCCTACTTCTACCCCTACCGGTAGGAAAGGGAAAAGGGGGTGGTTTTTAGAAATCTCATGCAGATAATGACCTATGTCTTTTTTCAAGTGATTTATAAATTATTCAAGTGTGCAAAATTTCATCAAGCTCGGAATAAAATTGTAGATTTGTATACAAAACAAAAAAAACATCGCTCGCCCCGAATAATCTTCTTTATGTAATAGAAGAAGATTCATAGTAAACCGTAACTAAACATAATTAATAAAATTATGTACTCTTTTAAAAACTTTAACTCAAAGAATAATAACAGCAAGAACCCAGATAATGAGGTGTTTTGATGAGACGATTTTTATTCACTTTTAATTAACGGTTCATAAATTCTACCAATGAATATATATAATAAAACTTATTTATTTCAAATCTGGCGTTTGCTGATCTATATGAAATATATTTTTAACACTCAATATTTTTCACTGGAGTTTCTATTTGTCGTTGTTTGCATTAAAAACATCTAAAAATTAATTAACCGCCCTACCCATATGAACGTATTGTATTTGATACGGCCGCTATATTATCGCCCGAACGCAACAAGCCGTATTCCGTACGTTCAGGTACAAACAAACTATACCCGAAACCCACAAAACATTCATATACGTCAAGTTTGTTACTGTGTCATCTCATTTAGTATTTCGAGGTCAGCCGAAGCTAACGGGTGCGTTCGGGTATTTTCGTCTCTCCTATGTAAGTTACATCACTAGTTAGTGGTACTCTAAATACTCTAGATAAAACCCGATGTTTTTGAATAATAACCCAAAAGACGGGCGGTTAAACAGTTATTCAAGGGGGTTGAGCGATGGTTCGAAGCTGTTAAATGAATCATTCATTAAAACTCCCAAAATAAATCGAAATATGGCGCTCCATACTTCCGAGAAACTAAGCGATTCAGATCGGCAATTAATAGAAAGCTAAAATCACCGATCACAAAACAATGTTATTTCGAGCAAAATTGAAGTTAAAGCGTTTCTAGATCTGGCGATTAGTTTCATTAATGGGTGTTTTTACCGCGCTAATGTCCTGTCGTGTCACGTGACTATTCGCCTGTCATTACCATCTGTCAAACTGACAGCTGTCATCGGAACGTGGCGCAGAGGAACTGCCTACTCTACCACTCTACGATAAATTTTTCAAAAATACTTTTTAAAAACGTATATTTTGAGTGCGTCTAAAAGCATCTCCATTGTGTGGGAATACATCGAAAATATCAGATATTTGTTGATGAAATGATTGACATGTTTCTTAAGAATTGCGCCATTAAATGTGGGTGTATTGTGTTGATTTATTCAGTGTTAATGTAACAGTACTACGTTATACAATTATAGCACTATAAGAGCACCTTCGTAACCTTCACTCACTCAAGAATCCAGTATAAATTGTGCTTGATGGAGTTTAAGTCTATTAACATTATTCGAAGCCTCCCACTTCAATCCGTTTTTTAAGAGGGACGAATCACATTTAGGAAAATAAACTAATAAAATCCCTGCACTGTACCACCCATCGTAAAATTTGCTTTTCTTTCATGAGAACTAGGAATAACATAAACAGTTATTAAAATAAATACCTGGATTAAATATATCTCCAATAGCATATGTTTTGCAATACTATCTCCTGTAAATCGCACGAACCTCCGTATTTTTTGTTTTATTTTTATTTTTTAATTTTGTTTCAATACATATTTTTTCATTTAGTTATTATAATTTTACAACGCTGATAAGAAATATAAGATGTTTTTCTTAGTCCTCCTCAGTAGGGGTTCCTGTGCTGAGGCGGACTAGGTTTTATTTAAAAGCGAATTGTTTTTTTTTTTTTTTAATAATCGTTAATTTGAAATGGAATTACGGGATGCTTCTACAATTAAATGTTTTTTTTTTACCTAATTTTTTTTGAAGCTCCTATATGGTTCTTTTCAAGATGCCGAATAACTCTTCTTTTATTTATTTGATTTATTTTTTTTATGGCCGGTGGAAGCGAATTACATAGCTTAGTGGAGAGACATTTATAATTCCTTTGTCCAAAAGCAGTTTTAAATTTAGGAATATTCAAAATGTCATTTTGGTTCGCTCTTGTGTGGTGAATATTAAGTTTCTTCGTTTTTTTTGAACTTTTGAAATGTTTGATTAAAATAATAATTAATAACGTGTATATTTTAACGCGGCATCACGTTCATTGATCAAATCGTCAAATGCATTCTACATATAGTTTGGCATTACAGGTCGATGAACTGGCGAATGCAATTTGTTGGCCCATAAGTTATAATAATAGATTGTCCATAGTTAATGAAGAGATATATTTGTACTGTGTCCTTAAGCTGATTTTTCAAAAAAACAGCGCTATACAAATCATCCAAATATTATTATTATATTATTGGTACATACTTCTAGTCTTCTGCGAACACATCCATTCATACTCGTATAGTGCTACTGAAGCCTCGTTGATACCTCATTAAACTAAAAGTCGGTTGCTCTGAAACCTTCAGTCAACGATCCTTTGCATTAAATGGACACCCCATAGAACTATGCCCAGCATCCATAGGTCAATGTCAATTGACACTATTCCTTCTGTTAATAATGCCGCATAACACGTACACCTATCAGCCCCTTTAGCTCAGGACGATATGAATCTCACGCGTTACACGAGATAAGATAATTAATAAACCCCTTCTGAAATTGAAAATAAACAAATTATGCGTTCATATGAGGAGGCCGTAAGATGAAATTCTAAGTATTTGTGAATCTAATTTAATCCTAAGTGTTTCATCATCTTCCTCTCGCTTCCCCCGCCTCCCTCTACTCCCCGCTAATGCCTTCTCGCCTAGTAGCCAAGTGATTATAGGTAAACGAGTTAAATTAAAATATGACTACCCCTCAGAAATATTGGGAATAAGGAAATATTATGACACAAAAACTATTCATGCAGATCAACAATCGACAATTCTGAAGTTTTTATTGGTAGAATTTTTAAATCGTCATTTAAAAGTGAATGAAAAACCATCTCATCAAAACGTACCGTTTCGTTGGTACGATTGGAACGACGCACGTCGTATGACGCCACGCGGTGACTGCTGGAAAATAACTCCTTTTTTTTTGTAAATACTGGCATTTACGTTAGAAAGCCAACATTTAAAAATTCAGGTTCAAATAATGCACTGGCGTTCCTTATTGGCCGGAAAAGCGATAAATCATTTTAGAAGAGAATTTTTTAAATTATTTCATACCGTCGCCCCAAAACCCCAAGAGCACTTAGGCGATTCTGGTGATTTGAAGTTGTGAATGCAGTTGGCTTCGTCGTCGAGGTCTCTTGGAAAACTGTACACTGGAGGTCTAAACTTCATTTTAAAATAATGAAGAACAAAAAAAACCTACACATAATTTTTTTCATTCCACGGGCAGTTAAAATTCGTTGTACTCAAAGGTTCATTTTGGCACAAATGCCCCTTTGCTGTTGGAACGATGATTGCGTAATGTGAAAAGCTCAATTTTACGTTTTTTTCTAAATAAAATACGTGCTCGAGCGTGTGTTCTAATTCTGATCAACATGACTTCAAGCGCGGAGATAAAAAAAATCAGAAAACCTGCAAGTATCCTAAAACCTCCATAGGTAATTATAAAAAAAATACACAGCTGTCCTCTCCATACATTTTAGGGGAGTTCCATTTCGCAGAACATAGTTTGGATAAAAGTAGATACGTGGCGAGGACCAGGGATCAGCTAGTAATCCGTAGATCTCTCCATCTTTGCACAGAAATAATACTCTTTAATACACGAATATTAACGTCATAATTTTAATGTTAGCACTCCAGACTCTCCGTGTTCTGTGGAAAACTTCTTTAACGTAACACCTCAAATGCTCGCATGATTAATAAGTATCCCTTTGTACTAAATATGATTCCAAGTTCTCAGAATACACAACTTAAGGATACAGGCAATGGGTTTTTAGATATAATGTTTTCATTATTTCCAGATTTTCGCAGACAAAGGCTGGAGGGATCATTCATAGTAATATTTATTGCGATAACAGTCCAATAAACAGTGAAATAATAACGCCGTTATTTCGGCAAACTGATGCGGTAACAACATTATTGGTAGTTATATTATTGAAATAACGGTGAAATAATTCATTCCCTGGTGATGTATATAATAAATTAGTTGTTGGTGACTATAGTATCTGAATGTATGTGTTAGGCAAAATGTTGCTAGCAATTTGGCCACCAATACTAACGTATGTATTTTCTTGTTGTTCCAGGTAAAGCCCGCCAGTATTTGCCTCTGAGGCTTGTGGGACATTCGCTACTTCGGTAAAGCATGCTTCAATTTCACAACACCACGTAGTACTGGAAAACAATCATAGTAACCTAAGGAAATCTAGATTTCAAGAAACTTCGCGTCTGGAATTCTTCAACAGTGACGAACTGGTAATCCCTGTTATGGGTGGAAGCCACGTTCGTACGTCCAGAGTTAGGGCAGGGAAGGAGTAACACGTTGGGCGGCAGTATTATGGGTGGAAAAGGAATGCTCCACGATGGGCGCAAGTATTATGGGTGGACAGGGGTAAGAAGCGGAGGTTGGGAAGGAGGAAACCCCCCACGATGGAAACCACGTCGGGCGGCAGCATTAAGGGTGACAGTATTAAGGTGTGGGATGCTGAAAGGAGGGCGGTAGGCAAGAGAGAGGCGGCTCAAAAATAACAGTGTGACTTACCCGGGGATTGTATTCTAGGCGAGTTCCGGCGTCGTCAGGACATTAGCTCAGTTATCGGTACAGCGGGGAGATTTCCTCTCTCTCAAGGTCAAATGAGTCGGCAGGCGGCCTTATAATTGAAGGAGAGGCGTTTTCTATTCTACTTAAATGACGAGATGGCATACTTTCAGTTCAGGATTTATTGTAACAAGGACATGGTCATACAGGTTAAATACAGGGTACGCCAAGTTCTTGGCACCTACTCTGTTCTAGACTTAGACTATTCCTTCCTCTGATGAAATTCTAACCGGGCAAGTTAATGATGGTAAACACACAAGTACAGCACATAAAAAGAGAAAAGGGGTGGGCAGCTTACTTGATTCGTGTTGGTACAGCGACGCCATAGTCGTGGGGTCGACTGCGTGGGCAGTATACAAGGAGCACAGGCGTTGAATATCCTCGCACTGAGTTTAATAGTTAATAACAGGTCACCATCTTAGGTGTTTTACAAAGTAGTAAGGGAACGATCTGCTAGGGGCCTCAAACCCTCATGCAATTGATGTTTCCAATGGCGGACTTGAATGATGAAATAAATGAACCGAGCCGCGGCCTCATTTGTTGATTATTGTGACTTTTGTAGGGTCGTTGTGTTATTGGGTGCCGTGTGGCGGGCTGTTGTGTTATTGGATGCCAGGCTATTGTAAACGAGAAGCTAGAACTACTGTAGGATCTTTCATTTGTTACGAAACATCCTATACAAATTTCAATTACGTCCAACAGTTTTGGCAAGACCAATTCTTTGGTACAAAATTATATTTCAGCAGATTAATAACCCTATATATAATACAAATAGACTAGAGCACACTTACAATACTCGTCTCAATTTTAATGAACGACTAATTATTCCTACGAATACAAACAAATATGGACAAAGAACTTTAGCTTACATAACTCCTAGCTGTTTTAAGCTGAAATAAAAAAAATGTATTTAAACTAAACGGTTCATAAATATATTGAAAACTTGTCTATCTGAAAGAAACTATTTGTATTAGATAATTAGGAAATATTATTTTATATTCGATTTGTTATCATTTATGTTTTTATTTTATTTTTTTCATACTTTTTTATAAATATTTTGAAGTAAGATTCTTACGAAATATTTGTAATATAATTTTGTTACATATGTTTTTATTTTATATAGATTTATATATTTTGTAACTTAACCTTAACTGTAAATTTAGTATAATGTTTTGAATAACAAGCTCCCGTTAAACAAAAAAGTAAAAAGTAGTTTATCGGGACCATTTGCCTGATATTTAATAAAACGTCTTAAATTAATAAAAAATAAATAATGAAAAAGGAGATTTTTCAATAGGGACCAACTGCAAATGTTATACAAATCACAAGTACGTTCAACTGTTGAATTTGTTAGTCACTTCTGGGCTGGAGCTCCCATATACTTGATAAACCCGCTTTATTCTGTGCAAAAGAGGGCGGTTCGTCTGATTGACAATCCGTTGTTAACAGATCGGCCGCCATCTCTTGGTATGCTGAGTCTGTTCTTCAGATATTCCAATGCAGGTTGCTCGCAAGAGCTAGCAGTGTTGATCCCCTCCGCGCCAGTGCACGTGCGTTAAACTCGACGGACACGAGCGGAATACCCGTTCACAGATAACGTTGGCTTCATGAGGACGGATCGTTCAAGACTCTCATTCGGGTGATGAAATAGTTCCTCTGTGTGTGCTCCATACAGACATGGGCGCTCTGACAAACAGTGCCGGGGGGCGGTAGCAAGCGCACGTGCATTTTTATTTTATGCCTCTACTGTCCCCCCCCTTCCTGTCTTCCCTTTCTCTCTTGCAATCCTCTAATCGATGTGTCCAATCATTCCGTTTATCTAAGGAGAAAACCAGTTAATATTGCGATACATTTATATGGCAGAAAGGGAGGGAGGAACATCAGAGAGATTTCATCCCCACTCTCTTTCATGGAATGGACGGAGGTGGTCTTTGTATATTTCCAAAGAATTTAAAAACTCTTCTATGGTAAAATTGTCATGTTCAGTTCAGTTTTTATTTTTAGTTCGCGAGAATAGACTGCCAAATTTCGAAATTTTCAAAAAAAAAAGTTAAATATAAAAACTTTTTGATTTTAACCTCAACACGACAATCCCTATGGCTGTCTCGTGGGACGGTGTCTATAATAATGTTTTTTTTCTTTAAGATAGAAAAATGTATAAAGCTTACACGTCATCTTTTCAGACAATCGTATCCTTAAATTAAAGAAATGCTAGCCGGTTAGTGCTTACGTAAATTAACACTTATAGAATAATTAAAAAAGCACGCATCGGTGCGCAAATGCATTCACAGCCCGCAACACTGTAAATAAGTAAATGTGTAAAAAAATAAATAATATGTTAATATGTATTAAAAACTTCTTACACTTTTTATGGTCGTTTTATAAATATTTTCCATTCCTAAAAATTAAAAATATTCATAAATACCAAGTCTTCTTGTGTAACCAATCTTCTAATAAACGTAACATCGATAGAAAGGGGGTATAAAATAGCTATTGAACAATAATATCATCTCTGTACTTAAAGTTTCTAATAAAACTGTGTTCATCTGAAGCGACCTTCCAGGTAATTGTGTTTTTCTGTATCTGTTTGTACATAATTAGATTAAATAATAGGATGTAATATTTGTAAAGTGCCCCTGAGGTGATTTTTAAACAAAAATAGCGCTATAAAAATCATCCAATTATTATTTTATTATTATTTTTAACTAAAATCTTTCTTTATCACAAAAACTTTTTAACACATTGAAAAACACTCACGAAAAAAAATAATCTCACTAATATATCTATATGTCATGCTCTTTTTATTTTATATTTAACTGTATTTTTTCATGACCATTTTTGTATGTGTTCTTAAGAGGGACGTCGGAGAGGGATTATTTATTAATTCGAAATATTAATAATTGTATTATGCAATACTATAAACATAATGCTATGAAATAATAAAAAAAAATTAACATATTTTTTAAATTTTACATAAACATGACTTTTTCTGACCGTCTGCCTGCTTCATAAAATATTGTAAAATGTTGAATATCATCAAAACCTGAGCCGCAATCAATCAGCCCCTGGTTATATGGGGTTAAAACGTTTGAAATACACATTTAATTACTGACTTGGATTAATCGTTGCCCATTTATGTGATTATATCGTAATTTTTTTGTCCACTCACGAATTATTCAAATATTTTGATATATTTCACTTAGTTCATCAACATTCATAAGAACCCTTACACGTTTAAATTTAGCACTTTTTTAACTCACTTTAATTTAGAGTTTGCCCTAACCGACTCTTATATGATTACTCCTAGTTTTATAAAACTCGTTTTAGCAAACAAGACGGAAATCACAGAGAAAAAACAAAACAAAAAATAGCCATCTCTTTAAATGAAAGCCGACACCAAAGATATTATATGAAAATAAATAATAAAAAAAACAATCGATTTAGTAATCAAACAAAATGTAATCCATCTTCCAGACGGTAATAAACCAACCCTAGCTTTAAATAACATAATTGTATTATAACCAATTTCATGTCATGAATGTACAATATTACAAAGGAATGGGATTTACTCCTGACATAGATGCTATATATACCGTGGATTTAGTTTAATTTTACCAGTCTGAAGATGCCGTGTAGGGTGACACCGGTCCAGTCAAAAATAAATAAGTGGAAGAAAGTTACAAAGGTTTTTTGATAAATACAAATCATATTAAAGAAAAGGAACGTACCAAATCACACATAATAATTATAATACAGAGGTGATAATGACTTACGCAAAGTCCCTGTAGTTGCCTTGCCATAATTCCTCCTTGGATATCCTTTCTACTTTCCTGTATAAGTAGTATTCCAACAGCCTTGAGGAAATCTCGGAACTAACAGCGCATCATAACAATTGTGTTAATGTTTTCTGTCTTCACACCTCTTCCAACCCATCATTATATGATCCTCCTTTAGCTGCCTCACGCGACGTTCTTCCAAGAACCCCCACTTAGTTGAGAGCCGAGGGCTATTATGCTCATTGTCGGCTTCACTTAATTTGAAAAAAATTATGGGCCAGATAAAATTAAATTCTACTTTCGTGTCGGTTTCTGGTTACCGACTATCGTAGTGTAGAATTTCTTTAAATTTGAAAGATTCCGGTCAGGTGATTGGTCTGAGACGAGTCGCAATCCCTACAAATTCCACCATGCTTTTAAAAATCTGGTTTAATGTTTTCTACGTCCTATCATATAATAGTAATAGTAATATGTTTATTTCAGCTGAGCAAAGCGGTGAGTGCATTACTTTGTCTGCCATTTAAAAGAATACATCTAAATAAATTACATGATATGAAAATAGAATATTAAAAAATAAATAAAAAGGTACACATATTTAGCACTTGTACCGGTGGCTTGAGGGAAATTCTGCATCTATGGTGTAGGGGCGCGGCCTTCCACTGGGCAATGGCCTGGAGAAGAGTGTTTTCCAATATTTGGTAGCGCTGATTCTTTCCGGCTACTCTGTGGCGCATCAAAGCAGCGAACCCATGCACCCTTCCCTCTGCGAACATCTGCGAGTCGCTGCATCGCCAAGGGAGGCTGAACAGCACCCTGTAAGCGTGGTTATACTGTACTAGGGGTGTGTTCATGACACTTTGTGTGTACCTTGTTCATATTTCGCTGGTGTAAAAGATCATGAAAAATGTCTGGAATAGTTGCCTCTTTATGACTGCACCTATTGAATCTCCTGGTGAGCATGTTGGCTCGCACTCTCAGTACTCTTCTTTGGCGTACTATGCCATTTTTATCATTTAGGTCATCATTGACGATATCTCCCAAATATTTTATTTCACTGCAGATTTTAAGATAGACGTATCTGCGGAATGACAGCAGGACCAGTATTACGATTGGTCAATTCCCTGTATCCAAAATGATTTTTAATTAATTAATTAATTAATCCATGCGTATAATTGACCCTCTTTACTATTCTGATTGTGAAGGTTTGTCTATTCAGGTTTCATGTATTTTTTGAGTGCTTGCGCAGTTGTACAAATATTTTTCTATCTTACGAGCACCTAATAACATGCACAGTTCGTGTAAACCCGTTTCGCTCAGCGTGCAAATAGCGTCGCGCAATGAGATCTCTGCTAACAAAATCATCAACCTACAATGTTTGGACATGGCCTATTAGCTATTAGCGTGACGAAATTGTTGGGTTGGCGTAACGCGTTACAAGGAATACATTAAAAAAGTCCAATATTTGTCCAACTAAAATCATACGTGTTCGTAATTCTAAAAATAATATTAGCATAAATTTTTGTAGCTCCGCCACGAATGGAAAAGCTCAGAAATTTTAATTCTGGGCTGTTAAAATAATCACCTGAGAGCTTCCGTTCAATCTTATAATTCCAGTACATTCCAGATTATAACAACGCTTTATTCGTCGTAATAACAATATACGACGTGTTAAAATTGGGAGCATTTAATAAAACGGATATGGATGGATGCTTTGGAATATTTTTTAATAATTGTTTAATTTTAATTTTGTTTGGAACATTGTGTTTCGAATTTCTTAACACTTTTAAATCTTATGTCATGGTTTATTGATTATCATACCATTCTTTTTATACCTTCGAGGAATCCTAGACTGTTGATTGTGTTCTTTTTATTAATTGTTTTAAAGACAAGGTTTTAAAAAACAGCAACCTTCACCGAGGAACTAGATCCGGGAATCCATTAGCTCCGAAATTATCGCCGAGAAAAAGTAAATTGATTTAATGTCAATATTGATATCTGTTCTAAATTTAAAACGTTATTCCGTTCGCTTTTCAATGTATACATGTTGGTACGAGATCGTCAAGAAAAGTAAACAGAATCCTTTCATAAATGAAAGGTAAGGGAGTAAATAATAACAAAAGACCGTGCAACTGACGGATACGCCATTAAATATAGCTAGGGTGTGAAAGAAACCAGGATCGGGTTTCAGAGCTGCGATTTTAACAATTATCCGCCTATCCCTGAGGATACTAGCTTTAAATGAATCCATACAATTAACATAATGGAACAGGTTTATCATACTTTCTTGTTATAGCAGAAGGTATCTCATTTCCTTCATTTAGTATGTATTTGTATTATTTTGTGAACCATTCTCCAGAGATCCATTCAGTGGATAATTATTTCATATTTCTTCCGATACAAAATATAAATACGTTAAAACTTTGATTATTTCACTCCCTTTGTTCCTGGTATTTTCTGATTTTTTACACCACTTACTGTGTCTTTATTCCAAACTTCCAATAGTGGCGGTTTTCTTTCAAGAACGATTGAGCAGTGAGCTGCCATTAAAAATACGAAAAAATAAGACTAACTTCCATTATAATATAAGGATTTCATAAATATCGCGCTGTTTTTCATTATTCCGCTTTTAAAATACTACGGCCGAAGAGCAATCCGATATTCCCACAAGTGCAGTGCTGTGTGGATTCAGCAATTATGAATGAAGAACCATGTTGAAGTTTGCGCTCAGCGCTAACGAAGGAATGTTTATAAACATGTGACCTCGGAAGTTTGATGAGTGTCACCTTGCCGGCCGGCTGAACTTTGCACAATAAGGATTCAAGTTGAATGTTATTATTTTAATTTCGGTAGTTAGGAGCAAATATTTGTAAGTTTTTATTTTCTCTTTCCAACGTATTTCTACCCATATTATTTTCAAAAGATTGGTATTCTCTTTGTGGCATTATGAATTAAAAATTATTTTGTATTCACCGCTTTATTAATATTATGAATTAAAAATTATTTTGTATTCACCGCTTTATTAATATACACATATTTACATTTTTCGAAAGCGATGCAGGCATATATAGAATACTAAAAAATAATAATGTCAAGTATAGACAAAGGATAAATATAGAATTCAACAATGTGATTGGAAAAATTATAAACATAAACAAAAATTGATTAAAGTAGGTAAGCAATTAATCAAAAATGTTTAATAATCAAAATTTAGTAATTAATGAAAAGATTGTTGAAGATTTCGTCAATAGCAACAAATTGTAAAAATCATTTCTTCTCCAAGCTAAAATTTTCTAATACAACTGTGTTTATCTGTAATGACTTAACGGGTAAGTATGTTTTTCTATATCTGTTTGTACATAATTGTACAATGAATAGGATGTAATCTTTGTACAGTACCCTAGAGGTGATTTTTAACAGAAACAGCGCTATATAAATAATTAAATTATTATTGCTGTTTTTGTTATCCATAGCTATCTTGGCATAGAAAAAACGCGGGAAATTAAATAATAGAAGATTTGAAATCATAAAGTAATTGAAACATTTTAAATATATTGAAAATTCTGTAAATTGTTTATGACCAAAATCTTTAACGCGGATTTTGAAATCCTGGAAATGACAGCACGCAGAAATCAATTCCAAAAGAACAATGTTTAAGGGGAACGGCCGCGCGGTCTGTCTCACACAAAACTTAATTTTGGATTTGAGTGTTGTGAGGCTGAAGGCATTGGGGGGGAAGGGGAAGAGTAGGTGGGGAAATACCTGGCTATTCAGATCTGGTCACCAAACACGGCGATAAGCCATTTCAAGCAACGTTTCAATTGTGAATGTTGGGCTTTCACCAGGACGATTCAGAGAGTATCTCCCACTCTGGAATGTGCGCAAATATACTGTATTTTATTTTTAAATGAATTATTTGTGAAACAGCACAATTTAATTAAATCAAATTTACATGCGAACTCCGGGATTTGAACCCGCGACCTCTCGAATCGTAGTCGAGAGCTTTACCCCTTGACCATGTAGGCAGAGAATTTTTTTTATTTTTTTGATTTATGAAATATGGGCCATTAAAGACATCAAGTTTTCATGATTTTAAAGGCAATTTTGAAAGTTATTTTGCAGGTTTACGGCAAAAAAGTATAAATTGTCATATTTGCTATGTAAATATGATTACATAAAATAAAAAACTTCTTTTAGAAAATCGTTTTTTCGGGTCGATATATTAAATTATGTACGCAAATTTGTATTCCAACCTAAATTTGTCGTTTTTTTAATTTAAATTTAAGTGCATTATGATGCTTTTTTTAAACTTGTTTTTAATTTTTGTTTATTTTATATTTTCATAGTAGACGGTTTAATTTTTTTTAAATCACCATTTCCCCCCAAATAATTACTAAAGTTGCCTCCGACACCGCGAAAATTTGATTTCATTAATGGCCTTCATTTTATAAATGGATAAAAAAATATTCAAAATTACTTCTAACCTGTACTAGATATTTGCTATGGCTTTTGATGAAAAGAAAGATCAAGATTCGGTGTAGGTTAGTATTTTGGCCTCAAAACCCAAAATAAAGTTTTCTATGAAACAGGCCCCTCAGTCGTTCTTCTTAATGACTTCCCTTGAGTATAATTTTTTATATTCCCACAGAGATCATGTCCGCAATGCAGTGCAAGGGTAACCTCTGTAATGTCGCTCCAAGATACCCTAATTGATTTCCTGTCCGGGATCCCAACCCCACATATCCCACCCCTCTCCGTAGCTTGCAACCTTCTTACCAACTGTATAAATACTCCCACTAGAACTAATGAAGCGGGATTTTAAAAATGTAAATACTTTTATCGAAAGCAGACGAAAGACCCTTTGAGAATTTCATATTACAAATTGCCAAATTCCATTCAAAACGTTAAAAATATTTAGATTTAAAGGTTTTGATGTTTGGTGGCGTTTACGCCACTCGAATACCCAAGGGGATAATAATGTTTAATTAATATTTGCTTATTATTATATATGTATTATTATATGCTTATTACTATTCACTGACTAGTATATACTTATTATTATTTATTTTTATTATTTTTTATTAATATTTACTTATTTTTATTCATATATTATTATTTACTTATTACTATTTACTGATTATTATTATATAATCACTACTTCTTGTTAACAAAAATATGGAGACCCTATGATTGTGGCTAATTGGAGCACAGTTACTTCATGACAGTTATTTGGGATACAATGAAATTATTACTGTTGTAATCTATAAATATACGGCCCAACTTAAAGGTTTGCTGTAGATTTTATAGTATTTATGTTTCTAGTATGAATAACTTTGGTGTTATATGATGGTGGTAATTATACTATGTCTTTTCACTAAAATTGTAAAGCTGCTCATCTCAACACAGGACTGTTCTAGCGAGATGAGTGTCTAACATTTTTGTTTTTGTTTTTGCGATAAATTTCAAAATAAATAAATAAGCATTTATCATATATATTTTTTAAATTTAGAATGTTTTTTGGGTACAGGTCTAAAATTTTTATAATTGGTTGAAAAAGAAATTTTAAGTACGTACTGATGTATTTTTCAATGTCCAATAATTTTTATAAACAATAATTATTAGCCTGAAACACTCATCCAAATTGAAAAAACCTTCCGAGAAAAGATTTTCTTCCGAGAAAGAAGGTTTTTTCAATTTGGATGAGTGTTTCAGGCTAATAATTATTGTTTAAAAAAATAATTGTTACCCTTTGCGCTATGCACAAAAATCTTGTCTTATAAACTTTAGTTTATCAATTAATCCAATCATTTTAAAAATAAAATATTTCAAGATTGGAAATAATGCAACGTAAATAATATAAACGTATAAATTTGCATCAATTACATATATACATCTTCTTCCCCTTGTCCTACTTGAGTCGGGGACCCATCGCATCGATAAGGCGTCTCCGGGCGTCTCTGTCCTGTGCTACGTTAACGGCATCCATCCATAGTAGATCCAGCCTCTCCTCTCACAACCTCTGGAGTTGCTTCTCTCATGTGCCTCTGGATCGACAAACTGGACGTCAATATTCAATCAATTCAACCAAGTAAATTTATCGTACAGTCCTCTTTTAGATATTTTCCAGTGAATGCCTTTATTCTTCCATAAAACTCATAAATACCCCTTCCCCTTTGGTCGGCTGCCCCTCGAACACCCAAAATACTCATGTATATCTATCATTATTTCATATCGTAGTTTAGTTTTAAAATATTTCTGACGAGTGAAGGGTACTTCCGAAACCGGTCAAATTATTATATTTAATTGCAGTGGTTCAAAACAAATTTATAAGTTTACATTATAATTGTGACAAGCCACAAAGTAAAGTGATACGTAATTCAATTTTATCAATATTACTCAATAATTTTATCTTTTTTTTTAGTACTCAATGTTAAACGCATGTTCTCCTCATAGCACCAACCAGTACCTATCAACACATTTACATCATTTTTTACTGTACAATATTTGTTTTTCTCATCTTTTCATAAGTACTTGCACAATTGTTTTTCTGTACTATTCTTCACATCTCTTTATATGTAAGTATTATACCTTTTTCTAGATAAATTATATTACCATGCTATGTCAATACTAGCTTTTTTCCCTTCTATTTTTGTATAATGGCACTAAATATGAATTAAAACTTTTCAAAGTTTTTACTAATAAAGTTGGTTGTTTACAGGTGAAAAATAATAAAAAACAGTAATTATTGAATGAAACAGTAGTAGTATATATTGATTAACTTGGCGGGTTTGCGATAAGCCGACGTAGCTCAACGGTAGAGCATCTGACCGGCAGTCAAAAGGGTGCAGGTTCGAGTCCTGTCGGCGACATTTATCTTTTCTCGGGAGGTTTTTTCAATTTGGATGAGTGTTTCAGGCTAATAATTATTGTTTATAAAAATAATTAAAACTTTTCAATTTGACTGTCCTAAAACGGGATATGTTCCTAGTTGGGCAGTCAAAGCTTTCTTACATTTGGTTTTTAAATAATGTGTGTATCAAATAAATACAAATTATTATTATTAATATTATGAATAAATCCTTTTACGAGTATGCAATGTAAATAAATTTAAAACATTTGAATTATTAATTGCAGTCAAAGCGATTATTTGAATATTTTTGTCCACTTTATTACCAAGGAACGTAAATAGAATTGAGGGTTCCCGTATCCCTTACATCTTCATTTCCTAGTCGGCCTTTTGGGATAAATAAGTAATGAGTTAATGTCTTCCCCAGGATAACCCAGCTACTGGAACCTAGTCGGGACACTCCCCAAATTGATTTGTAATTGAGTTGATTGAACTGATCGATGTTATAATGAAAAAACATAGAGAAATAAAACGCTTTGTTTTGAATCATTGATTTAATTCACATTTATCACAATTATATAATTGGTTTCGCTTATAGCAATCTTTATCAGGGTAAAATTAAAAACTTTAAAAAATACATAGGGTGAACATATACATATAGAAGTAAGTCATAATACAAAATTAAATAATAGGGAGACATAATATAAAATACATATTTATTGATTGCCTTCCACGCCACGCCCATCGAGGCATACTGGAGAAAGATATTGACCCTCTGAATTTAAATGCCGCAGCTCCTTGAAGGCTATATTTTAATGTACTTATTTATTTATTTTTTATGTGTTTACCTACTTATCTTATTATTATTTGATTTTTATAAACTTTTTTACATATCTTCTATATTTTCATAACTATTGTATGTATATTTTGTATGAAATGTGTGGGACTGCACTAACCTCCCCACATAAGAGAACAAATATTTATTATTATTATTATTATTTCTAAAAAAATGGTTGCATACAGTAATATATATAGTTAGAATGGTTTACAAATTAGATTTTGGAAGAAATTGTCTGAATTTATCAGAAACAACATTTAGTCATTGAAATATTGTTAAGGTGAGTTTTATACATTGAACGTGGATTGTTTTGGCATATTAAATGCATGATTGTCAAATAGTTGACTACCCCCCCCCCCCCCTATCGAAACATGGATATCACTTGTATATTCATTAATTGATAAACTAAATTTTTTTGTATATTCGTTTGATTCACTGTGTAGGCGAAGAATTGGCAAGTTTGCTTCATAATTTGTTTGCGAAAGGTGACATTGAAAAAGGTTCTCATGTCCGGTTTGTCGCGTAGGTACCTTCATGTTGACAAGTTTGCAATGGTCAAACTCCGAATTTATAATTTTAAAAAAGAAACCTAAGTCGTTTATCTTTCTTATGTCGTCAAGTATAAGAATTTTGTAAAGTTTTTAATACGAACGTGTAGTTTATTTCTTCTAAGGGTATATTTCATTTAAAATTAATAAAGCGTAAAAATTTTGGCAAAATTCGTTCGATATTTTTTATGTGAATTTTAAGGTGAGATGACCAATATATTTCGTAATGTAAAATTTGAGTGTGCAGTGCCAGGGAACATTTCTCATTCTTCCTCTGTCAACTGTGGTTAGAGGTGCATACATGTGGGGATAATCTTCTCTACCCAGTGAGCGGGCTGCCTATTGCTACGATGGATTATATGTAGGAGGAAAAACAGATGCCGGTAGTTCGTTCCGCATACGAGCCGATTTGCATAAAAACGACTCAACGAAACGACCCGTTGTCATGAAGCCAACATCAACTGTGAACGGATGTTCCGCTCGTGTTCGTCGAGTTTCACGCACGTGCACCGGCGCGGAGGGGATCTACCCTGCTAGCTCCTTCGAGCAGTCTCCATTGAAATATTTGTAGAACAGACTCAGCATACCTACATTGCGTCTGTGTATTAGAGATGACAGTCGGTCTGTTAACAACGTATTGTCAATAAGACGAATGCCCTCCTTTTCACAGAATCAAGCAGGTTTATCAAGTATTTGGGAGCCCCAGCTCATAGGTGGCTTCAAATTCAACAGTTGGATGTAGTTGTGATCTGTATAAGAATAGTACTTGGTCACTATTGAATGACCAAATAATGAACGTGTTCTTTTTTAAAGTATAAAAACGACCAGTTCTTGCGTAAATTGTGATATCTAATCTACTAGCTCAGTGGTCGGCAAAGTGCGGCTCCCGAGCCGCATGCAACTCTTTGACCCCTTAAGTGTGGCTCTGGTACAAAAATCCACGAGCAGGCGCAACAGTCTTGTCTAAATTGGTCGGAGCTTATCGAGGGCGCCTTTCAAAGGTACCTTCCTGAAGAATAAAGTTGTCTTATTCTCCATTCAGCTGCACATCCAATAGGTGTTTTTGTCAACAATTTGTTTCACTTTCCGAGCCTGCTGAAGCATCGCCAAGAAAATAATTCCTCCATTGACAAACACTATTTCAAAACAACCATTTTAAATGTGAGGCAAGCATTTCTCAGCAGGTTTCAGGAATTTAAAAACAGTAGAGTGACCTTAGCATGTGTCAAAAATCCTCTTAATGCTACGATAACAGATTTGAAATTTTCTCCTTTTGGCATTGACATTGGTAACTTTGAAATACAATTGCTGGATTTAAAAAAAAAAACAAGGATTATGGAGCTCTAAATTTGAACGACTTTATTTTGATTTGGAAATACTGGAGAGGGAACAAATGTGAACTTAGTTCACATCACAACTGGTCTGCTTTGAAAGACCTGGAGAAGGAAGACATGATAATGTTCAACCCCTGAAATAGTATGACTCTTAAGATCAGCTGAAAATCTCTCGTTTGCTCTTCTTTTCCTTTTTGGTTCTACATATTCATGCGAACAATATTTTTCAAGCATAAATTTTATCAACAAGAGAAACTGAGAAGTTGTCTTATTGATGAGAACCCGGAATCGTGACTAAAATTAAAAACAACAATACAAAAATCTGACATACTCAAATTTTCCAAAGAGATGCAAGAACATTGTTCGCATTAAATGTTTGTCAGTCATTGCCTTGATTTAAATTTACGGATACCTTACTTTTATACTATTTTTTATCAATAAAAAAAAATCATTATTAAGTACGAAATCAAGTTTTATTCAGTGTACCCGTAGGTCTAAAATTATAACAAAGGTTTACTAAATTAATAAACATATTTGGCTGTCAAAATTGTTTTTAGTCGTTGTAATGTACATATTTGGCTTTTTGCCAACCACTAGCTGATGTGTACCCGGCCTTGCTTGGATTTTTTTTTGAGTGAAGTTATGGAGTTGTGAACTTTTGCTTGTCGTTTAGGTGCCATAATTTATTTGACAGCGAAAGTAATGCCTTGTGACGACCATTACTATTTCTAAACAAAGAAATGAAGAAACATTTATTTTTTTCAAAATACTTCTAAATAATAAAGTTCTTAAGTATGTACCTACTTGTGATTTCCACTATGAAAATATTCTACCCAAACAAATCTTCTTCTTTTGAGTATGTAATCTGTGGCTAACCAGAGTGGTATATCTATGGGCTAACCTCAATACAACATGGCCGGTTCAATGTTTTTCATACTAATTATAAAACATTATAGCAACAGTTTTACATATTGGATTTCATTTAAACTACTCTCTTAAGCCTTCCCGTCACTAATAAGAACAAACTGTCCTATTTTCATGAAAATCGGAAGAGTAATCATCGAGAAAATCGGGGACAGACAGACAGACAAACATTCATTTTTACATATATAGATGACATTATTTTCACTAACCCCAGACGCTAATGAATCGCCAAATTGTATCTTGTCCCTAGGTCGCTGATCTTTGCTGCAGTGATATGTTAAAATTCATTCAAATATAGGAAAAAAGGCAACATTGAAAAGACCACGTAGGACTTAAAGATAAGGGATTTTTAATCTCTCTTTATTATTCTCCAATTGAACTCCCAAAGAGACAGGCCATGAATCGCAACTGCGTGGAACGAAAGTGGAATTTTTATAAAGCAGCAAGCGACATAATGTGGTTTCCACCATTCTTTTTTAAATTTAGATTAAAGGATCTATTGTGCGGAACATTTTCTCGCGAATCCGGGATTAATTTGTGAAACTAGACAAATTGACACAATTATTGTCTTCGAATTCCAAGAGGTCTGTGTATTCTTAATTTTTTTGATGCTTACTCGGCCGTTCTTACCAACTTTTCGAATGATCAATCTAAGTCACCGATCAGCCAAGTTTTGGTTAACTATTCGCTCTGTTTACCCGATTCTATGCATTTTTCATTCTAAATTGTCTATTGAGGTGCCCGCCCACTATAAAATAGTGCTCGCTCACTTTTAAGATAATGAAGTGACATCAAAGTAACAACTTTCAGTGTAAAATTAGTTAATATTATATTTATTATGAATGAATTTCAAATGTTTTAAAAACTAACACATAAACCAAGATTTAATACATCACAAACGTGTGCGTTAAAAATATGTTGAAAATAAAGTATTAGCTTGACTTTGGGTAATGCCGTAAACGCACATAGATCGTTTCGTATATTTGACATTTGACACTTCTCGTCAGTTTTATTTAAAAAATACAAATAACATGTTTTGGCATTCGAAAACGGAAATAAATCTTTGTCATTCGATATTTGAATCGCTATAAATAGATCGCGAACGAATAATTAAGTTTGACATGTCGATTTGAGGGGAACTTAATCAATAGAAATCGATATCCTAAATTGATCGTAAATTTTATGAAAAATTTCATTGGGAAGAGCGTATTTGTGCATTTGAACAGAATTGAGACATTTTTTTTTAGGATTGGAAAGAACGGCCGTAAGTTATCAGTTAAATAGATTAGTTGTAAAGGGTCCTGTCAGGATTTTGTCCTTAAAAACACCTTTGGTAATATGTTTTAAGTAAACATTTTCTTTTAAACCGCCCTGCATACAATTAACCTGACGGCAATATAACGTAATTGGCCTTGTAAATCTGGCTTTACTGTGAAACCGGCCGTGCTGTTCCACGCTTCATACACGCGATGGTAGCTAAGCGCGGTTTATACGGCGAACCTTATCTACTGCTATTAAATATACGGCATTAAATTACTGTTTATTGCCGATTTGTCGGTCTTCTGAATCTGCATTAACATTAGTACAAACTGCACAAAAAATGCTTTACCTGCATTAAATAAGCATTTAAAAATACTCATATTGTTGGTAATCCCCGATACACTAAATAATTATTGACTTACTTGACGGCCTCCGTGGTAGAGTGGTTACGATCCTTGGCTACGATTCCGGAGGTCGCGGGTTCACATCCCGGCGTCCGCAAGTAAATATTAATTAAAACAATTTTTTTAAATTAAAAAACCTTTGTAACCCTTTTCCACTTATTTATTTTCACTCTATCACGGGAATCGTCAGACTGGTCATTCACCGTGTTAGGGTGAAACCGGTCCGGTCGAAAATAAATATGTGGAAAAAAGGTTTCTTAATAAAAAAAAAACATTTTAGTACGGAATTCCACAATGATTTAACAATTTTAAAATTATAGATATATTTTATTTAGTTAAATTGTATTTTTTCACATTCAATTCATATTTAAAAAAAAAACAATACTATACTTGCTGTACGTTCCAGAGTTACAGCTTTCAGTATCGCCCTGGTGAAAGAAAACCATTCAGAATCGAAACGTTGCTTAAAATAGCTTTAACCGTGTTTGGTGACCAGTTCTGAATAGCCAGATACTTCCCAATTTTCCTCATTTCCATCTCTTACGATATACCCAATTGACGGGATGCCATAGTATCGCTGGCTCCAGACGATTGGGAACGGTTGGGACTCTTGTACGTTACTCACATACAAAAATATACAAAATAATATATAGTATACTTGCGGCACGTTCCAGAGTGCAGAGTGCTATACTCTAAGTATCGCCCTTGTGAAATACCACCATTCAGAATCGAAACGTTGCTTGAAATGGATTTTGCCGTGTTCGGTGACCAAATATGAAGTGCCAATCTCCTCCCCCTCTCCATAAACTTTAACCTCACAATATAGATATTTTTGGTACCAGTTTGAATGATTTTTGTAGAAATTAGTACTCGAAGATTATCATATAGAATGTCTAAAAACATGGACTCTACCAAAACTATGTTTAGGCTTTTACTTGAAAGTTCTCTCAAATGTAACTTTTTGTTCTCTTTTTTTCATTGCTTCATTCTTGTGTTATGTGTGTGCTGTTCTTTTTCTGCAGCTCTTGTTTATTTCATTTCGTGTTATGTATTTTGTGTAATTGCACATTGTTCCGTAAATATTCCAATTGGTAATGCCGTAGTCTCACTGGCTCGGATTAGTAGGGAGAGAATTGGAATTGTTGCGCGAAATTCACATTTAAAAAAAAGAACACAACCCTCTCCCTCGAAAGATGTGGACTTAATTAAACAGCATTCGGTTCAGTCACAACCGCTATGCGTATACGATTCATAAATTGATCATAAAGGATTCCAAACTTTGTGAATTTGGACATATTCAACAACAGAGCCTCTCAGAAGCTTGGCATATTGAACAGAGCCCGCAGATACTTTAATAGTACACAACTGCTGACCCTGTACAAATCGCAAGTGTGCCCCACTGTAGAATTTGGTCGGGAGCCCCAAAATATCTGAAAAAAACCCCTGACTCTGTGCAGAAACTGGCGATCCGTTTGATTGATTCACCTATCTTAACAAACGGACTGCAATCTTTGGAGGGCAGATGTCAGGTGGGAATGCTGTTCTTGTTCTAACGGTATTTTAATGGAAGATGCTCTGAGGAACTAGCGTCATTGATCCATTCAGCCCAAGTGCATAATCGGGAAACACGCCAAACGCGCACCCTACATTTGAACACGGTTGACATTTGTCACATGAGAACGGGTCGCTTCTACGAATCGTTCTTGTAAAATTCAACAACTCGGCTGTGGAATGGCTTATGACCTCTACCAATTCTCCTCCACCGTACAAAGAAGAAGATTAAAAAAGCAATATATTTAAATTAGAGTATTGTTTTATTACCTCTCATTAAATCACCGCATTCCCCCTGTAACCATTATTTGGTCCTCTCTATCTATTTAATGTATTTCTCGATAGCACAGTACAGTAATACATCCGTAATGAAGCCTTTAATGACCCTGCTGATGATAATGTACTGATATTGCTTGTTCCCTATCCACTGGGGTAGGCGCTCTATCCTCTCATTAAGATACGCATTCAAATTATACTTATCTAGAATAAATTATTAAATTTAGTTTCATGCTTTTGATTACATCGTCATCGTTTGGTGTTTTGTCTAGCAGTGATGCACAACCCGAAGCCCGCGAGCATTTTCGTACGGCCTACTTGCAAAAGGTTTTAGAATCAAACTTTAGGCTGTCTTCAAAGTAAACTAATTAACTATAACGCCGTTATCCCGTAGAAGTAGGCAGAGAGGAGGGACCGCCAAACAACTCGATCTTGGCATACACTTCTTGCTTCATTCACATTCATACACCGTCTCATACACTCTCTAATATTATTCCGACTTCTGACAAGGCTCGACTCAAGTATTTGATTCACTTGATCCTGCCATGTCTCCGTCGAGCGTTCCCGGCTTCTTCTTCCATTCACATTCGCATCATATATTCTCCTTACACTCCTTTCTTCGTTTATTCGCTCTATATGCCCCAACCATCTAAGCGTCCCTTTCTTAATTTTGCTCATTACGCTTACATCAGCCTTGTATTCTTCACAAATTTCAACATTTTTCACATGATCTTACATTGTTTTACCACACATTCGCCTCAGATATCTCATTTCTACAGCATTCAGTTTACTTTCATCTTTCCTCTGCCAGTTCCACGCCTCACTGCCATACATCAGTATTGATATCAGCACTCCATTGTGCTTTTTACTTTTTGTTAGCGCCTACCGCGTTCAGTCCTTCGTTAATGGAGTTTCCTGCATTCACCCTTCTTTCAATATCCCTATCAGTATTCAAAGTTTTAAATTATTAATGTTTTTGATTCTGCGAACACCTGGGTATTACTGGAAACGAAATAGCGGATTCCACTGCTAAGGAAGCAACTGTTCACGGTACGTTAAATGATATTTTTGTTCCAATTAGAGACTATTTCCCTATTCTAAAAAGTAAATACTAACTCCAATGGTCCTCTGAATGGAAAATACCTTCTCTAACAAAAGTTCATCAGTACTCATTAATAAAACCTTTTATTCCTGTCAAGCCCTAGTTTCATAAATACACTTGCATGCCAAAAAAATATGTTTCCTCCATAACTCGAATGAGACTAGGTCACACTTCTTGTATTAGCCATCTCGCCATATTCCACATAGTCAGCTCGCCTTACTGTGATTTTGTGTCAGAGGATACTCTGGACCATAATTTTTTGAATGTCCTATCAATGACCAATTTCCAAACTTCATGCGGGAATTGGTCAAACTTAAAATTGAACTCCCTACCAGTATTCCCTGCCTTAAATTTGTCAAATCCCCCCAAATTTACAATTTATTAGCAAAGTATATTTATAAAAATGGTATTAAAATTTAAGTCATTGGGGATTAAGAACACATAAATTTACACTGTAACTATCTGCTTCAATTTTATTAGCCCAAATATTAAATCCCGTTTAAAAGTAACTAATTTTACGAACAATCTGTACTATTAATATGTAACTGATTAATGGCCAAGATCGACCTCACTGGGTGAAAAATAAAAAACAAACAAAAAACCTTATATGTAAAATATTATTCTTAAGGCGATAGAATTTTATGGATTGGCGTTATAATATAGAAGTTTGTTCAGTGACTTTTTGTTGGTTTCCATATTTGATGCTTTAGGGTTTCGTTTTATATAAATCATAGAGATTTCTTCACGAAATTTTGTTTGAAATCTGACTATCTGTACGACAAAACTCCTGCACCATCTATTGGTTTGACCGTGAACCTAGCAAAATGAGCGCTGTGATTAATATTTTTTAATGAATTTCATTTTAAAAGATTCATTTCGGAAAACAAAAGGCTAACAGAATAGATTTTATTATTGATTATTTAATAACATTCGTTTCAATTTCTGTAGATTAGCTATGATGAAATATTTAACCGTATCGCTACAACCTTTTATCTGTCTATTTTAAATTAAACCCGATAGCATTCATCAGCCTTGGAAAATATCGCCTGCAGCGCTTTCTTCAATACTAATTATTATAATAATTGGATGATTTTTATAGCGGTGTTTTTTGTAAAATCACCTCTAGGGCGCTGTATTGGGTTTATTAGGTAGGTACTAACGGCTATCTTCGCTATGTAAATGGGATATGCAACTATACCGTTCACGGATATGAATTTCCGAAGAAATGAGTTTTAAGCTTCGCTCTGAATTCTGAGTATTTAATCAATCTTAAATCGTACATCAGTTTATATAACTTACTATATTTGTATATTCTATAATATATGTATTGAAATATACCGTTTTCGTAGATTAGCGACACCACCGACTGCAAACTGAAGTATGTCAAGATGTATGCATCCTACCCCCTGCGGCCCGAGAACAAATAGAAAATGTTATAGGCTAAAAAGGTTATGCATCGCTGCCCCACAGTACAGTCTCTGTTACTTGTATCGGCCAATGCATTAAACAATAACCGCGATTGACCCACTGCCATATTAATTTACATAATTAGGTATATGGATATTTGCCGGTTTTGCATAGGTTGCAACTTTTATTGCACGGATTGTTATGGTTTTGCTAACTACTAGGAGAAGTTATCGCTTGGGAAAACATAAAAAAGTGCGCTTTTATTTTATATTGCATTATACGACTGCATATCACGTACGCCATTAACGTGCTGCTTTTCAATCATCTATATGTATCTGTGCACTACTTGGTAGAATGATGGTGGTGTTTAAGAAAACACTGCCATTTTTACGAGACTCTCTTGCAAGAGGTCATATCTACTATAATAAAAGACACCAGTACATGGAAAAGATATGGAGTAACAGAGACATGACGAATACCACTAATATGAGACTCGTGACGCTGGAGGAAAATGCTCAAGATTCCACGGAAAGCCAGGCGCACAAATACATCAATTCCGGAAGAACTTGCCATTCACAATAGGATATCAACTGTCTGCTTACGGTGTATCCTCAAATTCTTCGGACGTGTTGCTCGCCAAACCAAAAACACCAACCTGGAGAAGCTCATGGTTACTGGCTAAGTGGACGGCAGAAGAAGCAGAGGAAGGTCACCGATGCGTGGGAGTGATCAAATTTCGCAGGTGTCTGGAACGTCTTCACGCAGGACAGGATCGCGAGGAGTGGAGGAGCCTTGTACAAGAGGGAAATTTGAGCGGGGTCACAATTCTCAGCAATTCAAGAGGAATAATATGTTGAAATATAATTATTTACCACTTAAAGAAACAATTTTAAGAATCTGATAAAAGTATGGAATATTATGCTTTTGTTCGTATAAACTTAAGAAACGCTTTGTAAAAGTTGTCGCTGGCACCTGCCAACCTGTATTATTGTTAATAGCTCTAAACTCAACTCAAATTTCATGACTTTAACAAAATAACCTGAACGTCGTAAATATAAAACCAAGCAGTTAACATAACAGAAACGCGAACAGCAACAAAAAACGTTTTCGGACCTCCCAGTAGAATAATGGGATGACAAATTATATTCCACAAATGAGTAATGGCTTAACTACACAGTTTTGAGAACCTCCTTCCCAGTAGCATACTAGAGCGGTGTTTTTAAAGTATACAACACCTTATCGAAATAGGATCTTTGACCATCAATTAACGATAGTATTAGGTTACAAAGTTCGGTGATACGTAACCTTAAAATACGTATACTTTAGTTTCGCTTTGGCTTCTGTGCTGGTACCACAAAACTTGATTTGCCTTTGTTTCACAATAACCGTTTTTATTAATTGGCCAAGTAGGTACTTTCTTTTGTTTTCCAGGAAATGTTTCAGATGAGAAGCGATAGGTTATACAACGAACGGTTAATTAAGAAAATACCACGAGAATTTTATTTTTTGTTCGTAAAGTTTCTTTCCCATGAATTATTGAGTTTTACAATCACTCAATTTGGTTTAACCCTCGACACCTAACGTTCGTACGAACCCCAGTAAACCTAACCATTCGTCAATTCGATGATTAAATTGAAAACACATTTGTTGATTTGTACAGCACCCTTGTTGTGAAAAATCACCTCAAAGGGCTCTGTTATATTTATTAGAAACATTTACAAGGCAAAGGTTTTATTGGTAAATAAAATAATAATTGTATTTATATATATTTTTAATAATCTTTTGTAACGTAATACTTTTTATGAGATTATAAGTGAATAGTCGAACTATAATTATAAAATTAAATCTAAAAATCTCACACAAAAATCAAGTTTTCCTTCACCTTAATTTTTCTAACTATTCATCGAAATGACGAGTAAATTTGCAATATCTCAACAAATTTTGTACTTACCCGCCGGAGACGACTGCCTTCCGAGAGACCATGGCGAGCACTGAGTTGACAAGCGACAAAACGATCATCGGTGTATGCGGCAAAAAAAGACAGCGTATTTGGTATCGCGTATTTATCGATGCGATGAAGGTTAGAGGAGGTTTGGGGTTAAAGGAGAATTTAAAAGACTTTTGTCGAAGAAAATGTAACTGTTATAAAATTTTTAGAATAAAATAATATTTATCCTTCATTCGAGTGTTAAAAAATACGTATATGCGTGGTGCGACCGTTTAATACCTAGACCTTTATCACTGTGCGCTGGTGGGACAATAAAGGAACGAGACTAGTAGGCGTGCTGTGCCACTAGGATAAAGAATTTTATAACCTTTTAATTTATATTCATATTGTTGGATTATTTTCAACCCTTCGCGGCATATTTTGAATCGCCGGCAACAAGCATTAGCATTTTAGTGATATTAAAGTTGATAGATGGGTAGTAATCATTTTTTTGGGTAGCAGAGGGACAAAGGAATTAACTTGTAACTCTTTTGAGCGCAGAGCTGAAGGTAAATACATGTTACGAATACGGAATTGAAGGCATGAATCGGACGAGGTCGTGAGGGAAATCAAAAACAATGACGTTTTATCAATGATAGTTATCGTCTTCTATTTACCCAAGACACTTGCAGTTGCACCAGCGTACTGTGTTTCTCTATGTACCCGAAGCGTCTGGAACATAGCTGATGGTTCAGAGAAGAAATGAAGGATAAATAAGTGTATTCAATTTATTGGAATAAATTATTGAAGCTTATAAACCAGATTCGTAAAGAATGCAAGGCTGAGTAATGAGCGAGATTAAGAAAGGGACGCATAGATGGTTCGGGCATGTAGAGCGAATAAAAGAAGAAAGGAGTGTGAGGAGAATATATGACGGGAATGTGAATGGAATAAGAACGTGGGGATGTCCGAGGAAGACATGTCACGATCAAGTTAATCAAGTACTTGAGTCGGGCCATGTCAGAAGTCGGAATAACGGAAGAGAATGTATGAGTCGTTGTATGCATGTGAATGAAGCAAGAAGTGTTTGGCAAAACCGAGTTGTTTGGCGGTCCGTCCTCTCTGCCTACCCCTGTGGAAACGGCGACAACTCCGGAAACAGGACAAAACGTAGCTTATTATTAATAAAATAAGTTGGGTTGAATTCTTTTTTTTAAACATGTAAAAAACCTGTTATGACGATCAAAAACGAAAATAAATTTTTTATTAAATTTTTTTTATATCAATTTTATTTGTTATATACTTTTGCCGATTGGGTTTCGCCACTACCGCAGCTTCTTCATTAAGGTCCTGTTAAACTAACACCCAAGGTGTGTTCTACTTGCGGTATTTAATTAAATGACATGTGATATATCTTGGCCATCAAATTTTTAAACCAAAAGCACACGATTTTTACTACTTCGCATTGCGTGTCAGTACAGTACAGTACAAACACAGCACAGATGCGAGAACCGCTGTCAACTGAACTGTCAACTGAGCGTTAGCGTCTGCCACAACATGTTTGAGGATATAATCCCATTCCCATATTTACTATTATTTTAGAACTTAAATTCCTTGAACAATTCAATCAATTTATCATTATCCATCTTCTCGGTTTTAGCAATATCTGCGTCTAATGACGCTGACAAAAATGGCGATGCTAACGGTATGTGTTCATACTAACTGCGCAGGCGCAGACATCACCGGCGACCACCAGCGCGTCAAAATATTCTAGCCGACAATCCAGTGCCGGCACGTGCATGTGCGGATACGTTACGCTTACGTACGACGTAAAATGAATGTCTTGATAGATTATTTAGGCAACTAATGTTGTCGTGTCTGTACTGTACTGTTCTGCACTGCGCGGTGCTGGTAGATGTGAGGAGACTTGTAATATATTCCTACCCGGCAGGAGATATGAAAAGATATTATCAAGGCTTAGCATAAAGTTCCTAGCTCATTCTTACTTTGTAACTTGTCTAATGCAAACCTGAGTGGAAGATACTCTCCGTATCGCCCTGCTGAAAGACCACCATTCAGAATTAAAACGTTGCTTGAAATGGCTTTAAGCCGTGTTTGGTGACCAGATCTGAATATCCAGGTATTTCCCTATGTCCCTACCTTCCTCTCCCCTTCTTCTTCCCCTCCCAAATACCTTCTGCCTCACAACATTCCCCAATTGGGAATGCAATAGTCTCACTGGCTCCAGACGGTTGGGAGCAGTTGGGACTCTTGTGCGGTATTCATATAAAAAAAAAACCTAACCCTTTTTCACTTGACCTTTGTAAGGTAGTTAACAACGTGATATCGCCCTACAGGTAAATTACTTCCCATGGCATTATGAATATTTCCCCACGGAGAATCGCCCTACTTTCTAAGGCAACCTTAAATAAACTGGAAAGTCGTTCAATGTTAGATCTAATTATTAAAGTTATTTCCCAGTGGACCGAAACAGTGAAAAACTATTTCTTGATAAAAGACAGGTGTTTTATATTGTTATATTTCAAACACAATACCTACCGTACTCTAACAATATATTTAATCACGGAAGATAATATTAACAACGCCAGAATGAAACACGAAACCGAAAAGGCACAGAAAAGAAAAAGGTAACGGTAGCAGCTCGGACTCGAACCCACTACCTCATGGTCTATCCGGGACCTTGCTCTGTAATCCACTGAGCTACGGCTGAGGTTCTGGGTTCGAGTTCCAGCTACTATCGTTACCTTTTTCTTTTCAGTGTCTTTTCGGTTTCGTGTTTCATTTTAGAGTTGTTAATATTATCTTCAATGATTAAATATATATTCGTCCATATTCGTAATGAGGTTCATAATCTTCAATAATTATTCCAAAAAAAATTCAGCCAAATATAATTACGGTAATTTTTATTATAACTAATTTTGCCAGTTACAATGTCAATAACATTAAGGAATGCCGTTTTAAAATTATGACTTATTTCGAGTTCCAACATACCATATCAATTCTAAATTACCATTACACACATCATTTTTTTATTAATTAAACTGACCGCTCCCTGTTTTCCGATCAAAACACGCACCCTTATCTTAAAAAAGTCTTTTAATTTTTTTTATCTGAACATGGGCTCTTTCTTCTCTTAAGTTATAAGAACACCCTTGCGATTCCCATCTACAAAGGTACATCATCCTCTCATTCATTTTCAGTACAAGCATCACGTCTCTGGAACTTACTGTCCTCTGACGTACAGACTGCTCTCTCATAGCCCAATTTCCAAGCGAAGAATATTCTCTTTTCTTTCCACTACCATAATAATGGTTATTTCTCAGCCTATTTTTGTATCCCTCCCTTTTTTACAGTAACTCCACACAGAAAGCCGCAAGGGAAATAATTTCCCTCAAGGCCAATATCGTCTTTGGGAATGCTGTGCGGAGGGTCTTTTACGGTGGATTGTAACATGAAATGGGACGTACAAATGTCCAACCTCTGTAAGCGCATTCGAGCCAAAGGATAGGGAGGAGTGAATCTGGGTCTTAAAGTGACTCATGTTGTAGGAGTCGTAGAAGCGAAACTTTCCCATTGAGGGTTGGTTGGTAGAAATTGCCACCGGACAATGAATCCGCCCAAAAAAATGTGTGTTATTCATAATAAATATGTATTATGTTTATTTAAAAGAAAAAAAAACAAATAAATAAAATACACTGGCAGCTTCCGGAAAATTGCAATGGATAACCAATTCACTATTTCTTAATTAGATTAGGTTTGAGTGGGTACCTAACTAACCGACTAACCATTACCCGTTTCCCCGCAAACAAGTCGATCTTGGCATACACGTTTGATACATTCTCTTCTATTATTCCGACCTCTGACATTGCCTGACTCAAAAATTTTATACACTTGATCATGCCATGTCTTTCTCGGTCAAATATTCTCCTTACTCTCCTTTCTTCGTTCATTCACTCTACATGCCCGAACAATCTACGCGTCACTTTCCATTACGCTTATCAGTCTTGCATTCTTTGCGAATCTCAACATTTTTCACACGATCATACATGGTTTTACTCACGTTCGCCTCAGAGATCTCATTTAAACAGCATTTAGTCTACTTTCATCATTCCTCTGCCAGTTCCAACCCTGTTGCCCAGAACATGAATTCAATTGGTTAATGAACGAGACTGATAGTTGGTTGTGTAAGTGTTGCAGAAAAACGTTACAGTTTGTCTTGTATTCCTCGTCGGTTCAATTAATTTAATAGTGGCGAGGGTGGCAGGGCTGTGAATTGGGTTGTTAACGATTCTTTATAAAACAACTAGGTCTGAAATAATTCTCCTGTCAGACAGCGTATTCAGATAGAATTGATTCATCAAACTTACATAATTAATATGTTCAATTGTAATTTTGAATTTAAAATTCATATACATAAGAAATTAGTGCTGAACCTGTTCTATATTGATAGTGTGTACTTTATAAAAAGGGGACAAAATAAGTAAATTATTCTCCACTTGACTTGTAACTAATGAAGTGTAGAGTTTTCTCGTACAATCTAAAGACTTAAAATCTATTAAAGTTCTTCAAAGCATCTTTAAAGCCTTGTTAGTTATATCGTTAAAGTGTGTAATGAATGACAAGTTTTCATGGAATATTACAGCCAGATACCGAATATGTGAGACTGTTGTTAATTTAATATTATTTAATGCATATTCATAATTACAGCCATAAAGTACATTTGATGCCCAACAGTGATGTGATTATTTTAAACATAATTACAGCTCTATAAAGTACATTTGATGCCCAACAGTGATGTGATTATTTTAAACATAATTACAGATCTATGAAGTACATTTGATGCCCAACAGTAATGTGATTATTTTAAACATAATTACAGCTCTATAAAGTACATTTGATGCCCAACAGTGATGGGATTATTTTAAACATAATTACAGCTCTATGAAGTACATTTGATGCCTAACAGTGATGTGATTATTTTAAACATAATTACAGCTCTATAAAGTACATTTGATGCCCAACAGTGATGGGATTATTTTAAACATAATTACAGCTCTGTAAAGTACATTTGATGCCCAACAGTGATGGGATTATTTTAAACATAATTACAGCTCTATGAAGTACATTTGATGCCTAACAGTGATGTGATTATTTTAAACATAATTACAGCTCTATAAAGTACATTTGATGCCCAACAGTGATGGGATTATTTTAAACATAATTACAGCTCTATGAAGTACATTTGATGCCCAACAGTGATGTGATTATTTTAAAAATAATTACAGCTCTATAAAGTACATTTGATGCCCAACAGTGATGGGATTATTTTAAACATAATTACAGCTCTATAAAGTACATTTGATGCCCAACAGTGATGTGATTATTTCAGATCATTGGTCACCTCCAATAAACCTGTCTGTTTTTAAATTCTTTTATGCCTTTAACATAGTATATTTAAAAAAAACTTATAAAATTATAATCTATTAATGTATTTGTCATCTTAATATGCTAGCTGTAAAACCACCGATGTAAATTGCCATCTCAACACAGCCGTTTCACACATACTAAGATTAGCAATACTTCAGCTAAAAATAATTATTTATATATATATGTAATAAATAAAATTTAAATAATAAATAAAATAAAATAAACAAATGGAAGAAAGATACAAAGGTTTGATATTTTTTTTTAAATCATGTTAAAGTGAAATTCCACAATAAAAATAATAATAGTAATATTTATTTATTTGAAACGGACGTTATTTAACAAAATAAAATGTAAGAAAGCTTTGACTGCCCAACTAGGAACAAATCCCGTTTTAGGACAGTCAAATTGACAAGTTTAGTTCATGGTAAGTTATGCAAAAATAGACGGGAAAAAACTAGTATTGACATAGTATGGTAATTTAGTATATCTAGAAAAAAATTGAATAATTAAATATAAAGGGATGTGAAGAATAGTATGGAAAAAAAAACAATTGTGTATAGCAGATAATTTGAGTATAGTATAATAGTTAATATAGAATAATATTTAAGTTCAAAGAGATCAGAAGAAAAAAAAATAGAGTAATAGTTTACGTATTCCAGAAAATTTGAGTGTAGTATAATAGTTAAGTACAGGTACTTATGGAGAGACGAGAAAAACAAATATTATAGATTCAATTTATTTTCAATAACTTATAAACCTCATTGTAATATTTAATCATTGAAGAAGATAATACAAACATATCCTAAATAAAACACGAAACCGAAAAAAAACACATAAAATAAAAAGGTATCAGTCGCATCTGGTAATCGAACCAAGGACCTCTGTCTTACCGGGACAACCGCTTTACCGACGTGTTTCGTGTTTCATTTAGGATAGGTTAATATTATCTTCTCCAATGATTAAATATTACAATGAGGTTTATAAGCTTCAATAAGTTAATAAAATTAAATTGAATATTATTTCTAGACTTATATCCAATCAATAGATGTCTCATATAAATACAAATCGGATAGGTATATCCGAGACTCTATCCAGATTGCAATCGTGTTCGGGAGAAACTTTGTAATCACCATAAAGATAGCAGCCAATAATATGGGATTTAAAATGGAGGATAATATTGACAAGTCTTGAATTTGTGTGATGTCGATGAAGATGGCGTAAATTGAACTGGTGTCATTAGCTTAGTCGGTAAAGCGGTTGTCCCGGTAAGAAGAGGTCCTGGGTTCGAGTCCCAGATGCGACTGATGCCTTTTTATTTTCTGTGTTTTTTTTCGGTTTCTTGTTTCATTTAGGATACGTTCTTCTTTGATTACATATTTTAGAGTAAACATTTATATATATGTGGTGGAACTTTTTTCAAACATATGCATATTTTGAATTTGATACAGCGGGTTATTTTTTTAACTATATATATATTTTAATTTTTTTGAAGTTGAGAATATTTAGTCTCTTAAAAATAAAATCAGTACTCGTCCTTAACGGAACTTTAAGAATAACCTTCACGATTAGTTTCTGGATCTTTGCTAAAGGCTCCAGGCAAGTATTTGTGGCACTACCCCAACTGGTAATACCATATCCGAGATATGATTGTACAAGAGCACAGTAAACTTGCCTCAGTTGTTTTATATTCAGAACTAGGTGATGTGTACCCGGCCTTGCTCGGGAGTTGTGTAACCTTGCTTGTCGTTTAGGTGCCATAATTGATTTTACAGCGAAAGTGATTAACTTGTGAGGACTATTATTATCTATAATCACCGAAAAAAACATTAATTTAAACAATTTATTTCATTCCAAACATTTATTTTTTCAAAATATATCTAAATAATAAAATTCATAAGCAGTTACCTACTTGTGTTTTCCATTTTGAAAATATTCTATGTAATCTGCAGGTAACCAGAGTGGTATATATATGCGCTAACCTCAATACGACGTGGCGGGTTCAATGTTTTTCATACTAATTTTAAAACGTTTTAGCAACAGTTTTACATATTGGATTTCATTCAATCATTTTTATATATGAAGAAGAGATACGTTGACTAGTTTCGATTCGACTGAATCACCTTCAGGACTTAAACTATTATACCAATTATAATAATAATAACCGGATAATTTTTAAAGCGCTTTATACTTTGAAACATTAAATTCGACGAGGTTATTCTTACCCCAAGACGAGACCCTCTCGTTCATTCTCTCCTTCAAAGCCCTCCGAGCCGTTGGAGTTGGTGTGCCCTTTGGGGGCTTGTCAAACAAAAAGCTAGCACGGACTGTACTGTCATCCGCGTAACAATGGATTGGTGCACATGTCAAGAGGTCATTGATATGGAACAAAAGTAATGCCTAATGGGTCTATTTGTAAATTAATTTGTAGGATAATATCGTTCTTTGAGTTCTCTTTAGATTTCGGTGATAAAATTCCAAGTAATATTTTACTCTGGTATTTTATATGTATTTGTTATTTACATTCATACGTTAGATATCGTCGTTGTCGTTCTGAGATAAACAGGTGGATGAAAGATATGAATGGATTTGAATAAAAAAGTTCATTTTCAATGGAATCTTTGTTGAACATAATTCTACAAGAACGCTTACTAAGCGGAAATTTTTTCTTTGTACTCGTACTTCTATCTTACATCCCGTGAATTGTGGCTGTAACACGCACAAGACAGCATCAAGCGAGGAAACTAAGTTTCAGGCATTAGTGTGTAACACATACATAATCTCTTAATACGAAAGTTAAACTAATAAGTAAGCTGTTGGCATTGAAGGCTCAATCTATTATCTTCAAAGGGGTGGGTAAGTGTGGCGAACTAGTAACAGTACCTTTTGCTAGCTTTAGATTTAAATAAAATAATGATTCGGTAAAGCAATGTCTTATTGTATAGAGCATGATTGGGTAAAGAAAGTTAAGTTAACAGTATTTAAGACTATCATTAAATTAGTATATCTACAGACTGCGTACCAATTTCCAAGGTAAATTGGTAAATAGTTAATTATCTCAATCAAAACACGCTATGTAAAATAACGAATTTAAAATAAGTAATCGAACTGTATCCGGAATACTACATACTGATGTGAAAGTCTTCTTTTAACTGTCCATGGTTGCCTCGAAATTGTTGTTGTGCTGTGGAACAGCCTGTGCTGCAGTGCTGTCAAACTCTAGTTAGCCTCCTAGAGATCTATGCAGTTAGCCGATCGTCTTCTTTTCATGAATGCTCTTATTAATATCCGAAATTAACGGGGTGAGTAGAACAAACCGTTACAAACGTTTGTGCATGGATATGAAAGGGACAACCGAGTATGACAGAGATAAAATGACTCAGAGGATTATTTAAGCGACCAACAACCAATTAATATGATTGTCTTGTCCTTCTTCGTTCCTTAACGTTCCGTTCGAACTGATTTAGTTCAATTACGACAATTAATTATACTCTAACTACCGATACATCGACATATCATTCCACTTCACAAATGTTAGAGATATTGGAGAAGATACACATTAAATCCAGGATGTGTAGTCATTACATTATTTAATATAAAAAAGATTTTGATTATTTTCATATTAATATTAATAAAAACAAATTTAAATCACTAAAATGCTATAAAAAACAGTAATACATTAACATTCGATAGATTTTCTTAAGTTTGTGTAATGTTATGGGAGATTGGTGGAATATTCGCATTGCGACCCGTGAGATGCCTTTATTCCTAAAATATTATCTCTTAACCCCTCCGTACCAGGCAAGGGATCTGTAAGAGTTATTCATTGTGGAAACTTAGCATTCGCCACTTGTTTAGCATGTACTTAAACAAATAAGGCGTGCTACAACAATTCATACAAGGTTCTGCAGTAGCGATGGGTCATGACTCATTTTTTTAAGAGCGGAAGTCAGGGTAGCAGCTCAATATTTTAGTACGACGCAAAAGTACGACTCACTTGAACGACTACTAGTTTAAGAGCTGGCACATATTAAGATTCCCAGTTTATGAACTCACACTCCAGTTCATATGAGTCCCAGCTCCCAGCGTATAGGTGTAGGTACAAAACGTCTAGATACCAGACTGTCCACGAATATAAATGCGGTAATTATTCTTATCTTGTATGAACCCTTGAAAACACATTCTCTAAGATGCGTCATGGTGCCAAATATTAATTGCAAGCCCTATGGTCTTGGGCAAAATTTAACCTTGTATGTGGTAAGTTGGATACGTATACTTTGATTGTATATAAACAAATTAGAATAAAGGACCTAATTTAAAGATGAGTCATCGTAGTAAGACTTCTATCGAACATCTGATATATGTTTAACTTTTAGACGAATAAACAATAGTTTTTAAGTGGTTCTAGCGTTTGTCAAAAAGAGTAACCGTTCAATTTAGTCATGGGACGGTTTACCAGGAGTCGTTCACTCACGGCTGATCAAAATGAGCCGGCACAAATGAACGGCTCATTCATGAATGACCCATCGCTATTCTGCAGTGCCTCTACGATGTTTACCCAAGGAAGGATCCATTTTCCGACTTACTTCGCCACCGACTAGATTCTGGGGCAGGACACGGAAGTCAATCAACGCCATTGTCGTGGCTGCATCCGAGTCGCTCAGCTCTCCACTCAAGCAGCGATGGATGCAAATGATGCAGCTACCACCCTCAAAGACGATCCCTTAATTTAATATAATTTGTTTTATGTTAATATTAACTACCATGTTATTAATTTTCTTTATTTTATTTAAATATTATTTTCTTCGTATATTTCCTTATTTTACCTCTTTTTATAATATTCATTCTTCTCTTAGTAGGTGGGTAATAAAGTGTATATATACACGTATTTCTCATGTAATATATTAAAGATTGGGTTTGCACTATCCACCCAGTTTCGATGGAGTAAAAACTTAAATAACTAAAATTTAGGAATAATTGTGCTTTAGCTTTATTTGTATTAATCTTTAAAGGAAGCATTAAAGGTCTTAAATGAAACTTCTAATTACCTGGTCCAAAAAAACGTTCAAATGTGCACTCCTTCATATCCTCCAAAACACCCTCCACACAGCATCCCCAAACAACATATAGGCCTTGAGGTAAATTTGTGTGCTTGTAAAATAAAATACAAGCTCGAAAAGACCAACGGAAATTGGTGATTATTTTCTCAGAAATTCAATTTCGTCAAGAGCATCGGGCTTTATTTATATTCTTCGTCGAGGTTCAAATGAAATTCTGCGGCGATTCTTCAGAAGAATTTTGTACACTCACGTTTCAAGTGAAAGCCAATTTCATTTTTTTTGTGTTCGGTTCATTGAAAGCTCACAAAAAAAATTCATCTAGTGTGTTGTAAAATATCGCAATTTTCACAAAAAAAAACCTCTTGTTTTATCATTTATCTGTAATAACCCGGAGTTGTATGACCGCACTCCGTTGTTCATTCCAAAAATGCTGTATTACTTTACAAATATTTTTGTCAACCAAAAATAAGATGTTTTCAATAATTAAACAATTAATAAAAAGGGTTACCCTAACTTTTGACCAGGCATATTATTAATTTGTAAGAAACCAACAGCTTTAATACAAATATATACACAAAGAAAGTTTAACAAAAGGGAAGCCAGTAAAGTTTCTTATGCTAATAGTGGTTAAGAGTTGATATCACCACATACGACGGGGTTTGCCCGAGACTCACATTTTAATTAATTCCGACGACTTCGTGAGTACAGTATCTTTTTTTTCAAAAGGAAATACACGGGATGCATGTTATTTATATTTTAGATTAATAAAAATAGTACCTTACCATTAATTTTTTTTACGTAAAACGTTTTTTTAAATTTTAAAGACGTTTATCAACTATAACATTAGCGGTAACGATGGAATTTTATTTTTTTTAAAGATGAATTAGTAACTTCCCGAGATACCACCGTGCAAACATCTGAGATTTTAGGAATATATTCATCAGAATTAATTAAAATACACCCCTCAGAAAAAATCGTTTTCTATGCCCGCCAAAGCAATATCGACCCTACGCACTTCGAAAAGACGGCGGGCGCGCCGAAGTTTTAATACGTGTCTTCGTCACATATGTCATTTAAATCTTTAGTTGCCGTTCAACATTCGGCGAGACAAGACGTGTTACGGCCCGCCGCTACGGCAACTTATTTCCTCACATATTTTGTTTATTCATACGAATACTTGAATTCTAGTATTGAAAACTTCTGTTTTTTTTATACTAGACTTCTTGTACGGGTTAGTAAAGGTATTATTTAATTTTTCCGCAACTTAATAGAACATGTTATTTTCTAGTATAAATTTAGATTTTAAAAGCGCACAGTGTGTCATTTTAAATGAAATACGGACAAAGAAATAAAGATTTAATTTTTACTGTTTTAAAGTAAATGTTCTATAACTGTACTAGCAATTCTTAATATATTTAATATTCATTATTTACTTAATTTTAATTATTACAAAAAAAGATCTGCTGTGCAATTTTTTTAATGTCTGTGAAGGTATTATTTCGGAATGTGAAATAACTGTCACGCGTAAAAACAATTTTTATGCAGAACTTTTTTGTATTTTTTTTTGTTAAATTAACGTAATTATAAATATAAATATTAATTATTTATACATGATGTCCAGAAATTATTCGTATAAGAGGAAAATTGCTAAATCTAGTAGTCGTTTCAGAGAAACTTGAGTCCGAAGTAGAATTTTATATTCGAGTGATAGATACTCTCAGTATCATCCTGGCGAAATACCATTCATAATCAAAACGTTTCTTGAACTGGCTTTAGCTATGGTTGGTGACAAGATCCGAATAGCCAAGTGCTTTCCAAACCTCCTCTTCCCCATTCCCCTCCCTTCCCCACTTCCTTTACCTCACAACATACTCTGGATAGGAATGCTATCGTCCCACTGTCTCAGGACAGTTGGAACTCTGGTGCATTGACATGAAAAAAAACCCGTGGCTTGTTATTTAACTTAGTTTTATCAAAAATGCAAGTTGCTGTTATAATTTCTTTAATACTGTCACTGCTAATTTCACAATGAAAATAAATCATTCCGCTGAGGCGAAAATGAATTTAAAATTTACAAATTAAAGTGAACCTCAGGGCTAATCTATAAGCATTTGTTTCAGCTAAAATGGGAAATAAGAGGACCAAACGAGTTGTATCCCGAAAAAAATTATATCTCCAAGGAAAACGCTTATGGGAATGGAATAGGTACATATAAATACATACCTAAAAGTAAATGTTTGGGTTCCATTATCCTTAGAACAAAATGGGACAATATCAGCTTAAATAATTTTATGTATAAATATATCAAAAAAAATTGTCATGTGTCACACTGTGCAATAATTTTAAACTACAGACGAAACGTGCGTCGTGAAACACGAATTATTGCGCCCGTAACTCCTCCCATCGGTCTTTAGGAACGCCCTTAACCAATTTTAATTTAGGGTATTGTGTCGTCTTAAGTACAGATGTTTTATTAGAAAAGAAAAAAAAATAAGGAAGAGGAAAATAGGATCGGGACAGGAGATGTTTTAGATACTTTTTATATTCGTTCGTCAATTTGTGATCGTACGTATTACTTCGGTTCGATATTTTGATAGGGTATTTTGAAGAATGTCGATATTGGGAAATTGTGCGTTATATCGCCGTTAGGATTGGTGTGCCCAATATTTTTCTCCAGTGCGCTTCGATGCGGGAATCAGGACTCTGGCGGGATTCCGATATGAGGACATTATAGATCCTTTCTCTCATTTCTGCTACGCTGGTCCTCATGGGAGCTGCAAATCCTGTAACTCGACCCTCGGTGAGTATACAGGAAGCACTGCAGTACCTGGGTAGACCAAACATCATGCGGTAAAGCAGAAAATAAACCAAGCAAGTGAGAACATATTGCATTCAGGCGAAGATTAAACGGTCGCTATAGTGAGTGTGTTTTACGTTTTTTTATAAAACAGATCTTTTATTATTGTGTAGAATGAGCGAGAACAAATATGAGTTCAGAGCAAAACTAAAGAATCACCTATTAAACTACCATGTCCAGAATAATAAAGAATATGCCTCACCAATTTGTAATCCTCAATATAAAGTGTACATTGATAGTACAGAATGCATTCAAAAGAAATTTATAAAACATCTCGCCTACAAATTCAACAATAACTTATATATGTAATGTACCTTTCAATCTTTGCAACGAATGCGAACAGTAGCTGATTAATCATTTCTACATAGAATTCTAAATAATAATATCCTCTGAGACGTACGGCACTATTCCACATGCATAGTTACAGAACAAACACAGCTGCAAATTCACCAGTTATCCGTTCTCTAAAGGAGCATTGTGGCAATAATATAAACTGCTCAAAGCGAATACATCATTTCAATTAGACTAACTAGTGACAGTTATTCCAGAAGCTTCGGGGTCCGGTACGTAGATTGCAAAATAGGGTGCCCGTCGAGTTGTAGTCGCTACTTGTCTGCAGCTTCGGTAGTGGGCCTGGTCCAGGAGGATAGATTCTGTGCGGATTACTTTTGTCAATTAGTCAACTCTGCTAAGTCGGATATTCAATGGTGGGAAAAGGCAATGGTCCAGGAAGTAGCAAAGTCAAACAATATTCAAAGTATAGCAGGCAGGAGGCTGTGAGTCAGAACAGAGTCGTGAGAGAGTTCGAGCGGGAGATGATATAAGAGTCGAAACAAGAGTGGTTTTAAAACTATCGTCAACCAGTAGTTATGACCAAACGCCGGATGTCGAGCGATTCAGTTTTGTTTGTCGCTTGTTCAAGCTATTGCGATCTCATCAATGGATCACACAAATATACATGAGATGCCTCTCTCCACGTTCTATCCTCTGACCCAAACTACTTCCTTGGAGCACGTTTATTTATATATAAATTATATAAAGGGATCAACGAATCCCCGGCCTAAACAGGTTCAGGGGAATTTTAAATGTAAATCTTAACTCTAAACATTTATTATGTTATTATTACTAATTATGATAAAAGTAGCCCGGCCTATCTCTCAGTGTCATTTATTTTTCTATATATTTTACTGAACTCCCGTAATATAAATCTGAACATAAACATATAATTGTAATATTATTAAATGTGGAAGGCAGTCGCACAATTCAGAGTTGACGACTGATATACGGTAGAATATGGGAACGTAAGTTTTATAGCCCCTTACTTCTCCTCTCCACCGCAATTGTACAATTTACACTCATAGGAGAAACATTGTGCGCTGGTGCAAGTGCACTTACGAGTGTTGGGAAAATAGAAGACGATAACTGACATTGATAAAACGTCATCGTTTTTTATTTCCTTCACGACCTCGTCCTATACAATATCTTAATGTGTGAATAAATTTAAGAGACGGCAATTTTTTTTAATATTCGATTTTTAATAACATTCAATTGACTATTAACACTTCTCTAAATAGAAAACATTCAAATAATAATAAATAAAAAATTAGCTACCTCTTAAATTTATTTTATCATCAATATTGAGAATAATATTTAAAATAATAATAATTTAATTATTTTTGCCTTTTTTATATTATGTTCATGTAAAGAAAATTTCGCAAATAAATTTATAATTTAATATTCTTTCATATTTTTTTTCTATTTTTTCAACACACTTTAATTACTTACCAACTTTTATCACTTTTTGTTAATTTTTATTTATTTTTGTAGTTTGTCTCTTCTTATGTTATTAGTTTTTTCTATGTTTAATATATGTCTAATCTCGTCATTTTTTCACACTATACTGTGCATCCTGGTAAGAGGGAAGCTTTGCTTCAGAAACATTTTGATATTTAAATATTAAATAGTGGTTGAAACAAAACATTTCCCATTCATTCTAAAATTGCAAATTTCTTAAGTTGTTCGGATTTGGCTATGACGTGGGTAACACTGCTTGCTTCTAAGACCCTAAGACTTAATGAGACCCGGGTCTGCCCCTAAAAACATTGGCAGGTGTGACGTCACAAACACCCTCTGCACGAACGCATCCCCCCGGGAAAAAAACAACTGAATTATTGATATAAAAGTTCCATTATTGTCGTTTTTTAAATATTTTATTTCGAATAAAATGTACAGTGAAAATACCCCATTAAAGTCAAGCCACACTGGGACTCAGAACCAGGACGGGTTCGAGTCCCAGTTGCCACCGATGTATGTTAGTTATAGCTCTTTAGTTAGGAAATAAATATGTAGTCAGTTGGTAGCTTTAAGTATTAGTTGTATTATAATTGATTGTTAGCGGGAACTTATAAAAAGAATTTCAATTCATTAAAAGTTTCACGCAGAATCATCATAAAAGTAATACTTAAAACAAATTCCACTTTCTCAACGAAATCACCTTTCACACTATTTCCAGTACTAAATGTTAAAGACATATTTAAGTAAGGTTCTTTATAAAAAAAACTCTTAATTGAAAAATCTTAAAAATTACAAAATCAAAAACAATAAAATTACAATAACTTCTCCATTGAAATGCGCTGTATTAATGACCAATCAGAACAAATAAATAAAATTAAACTTTTCTTTACAAAGCGTTTTCTGAATCTTGGCTCCCTTATCAGACACAAGAAATCATGTTTTCTGATAAGGTATACACGACCAAGAATACCATTTAATTAAACATTTTGTAATGCTACTTATTAGAAACGAAACAAGTATAAATAAATTTAAATAAATAAATCTTATTCATAAACCTCAGGTAATAAATCTTAGCTGAAAGTCTAAGTTATTGGTTTAATAAATTATTAGTAAAGCGCCCTCGGAGTAAAGCAATCCAATCGCTATTATTATTATCATCAAGTTCTACATCTTTATTGTGGGGGAGTTAGTAAATTGCTCTAATGCGCAGTGCGTCATATTATAAGTAAAAAGTGCTACTAACATATGTACGAGTATATTTATAAATAATCCATTATTGGTATTTTAGGCACGAGAACTTCAATAGTCCCATTCCCCTTATAATGTTCAGTACGGTTATAAACAACACTGGCTAATATAATATTCTTTTGGATGTTGTTGCCTAAACATAATCACTCCGGCGTTACATTGTCGAACTTACTGTATATTTTAGGCTTATTTTTCCCCATTCATCTTCATTTTCTACCGTTTTCACGCGTCACTGTCTCGTAAATCTCATTTCATATTGTACCATCTGCTTTCATCTCTCACATCACCTCGAAGCCTTGTTTTTTCTTCAAAAGTTAAAATGTTCAGTTTAAAAAAAAAAAAAAATCGTGTTATTTGAATTTAGTGTTATTGTAAAATATTAATTACATACAATGGGAACTTGTACCCGTTAAGCCACTGAAAATAGATTGTCAGCAGGAGTTTAGTTCAACAATATTATATAATACAATAATAAATAACAATCATTATACAAATGTAACTCAATAATAAAACCATATAGATGCGTGCATATTATGATCAATGTACACAAGTTGGAAAAAATTATTATTATATAGATATTAGACTCCAATTACATAATACCGATTTAAATAATATTTTTAATATACCAAAATATCAGCAAATATTAAACAAAAACAGAAATAAAAACAGTGGTACAGTTTTGTTACAGAGAGAATTGATTAAAAAGTTTTTTGATTGGCTACTTGATGTTGTTACTTGCCATAAATACCAGGTAGGGAACAATACCGCCTCTAAGGCACATGAAACAAGCACTGATAAATTAATTCTACCTCTAAGAGCATGTATAATAATAATAATAATAAATGTTTATTTCGGTATGTGGGGAGGTTAGTGCAGTCCCACGAATTCCATACAACAATATACATGCAATAGTTATAAAAAATATACAAAATATGTACAAGAGTTTAAAAAAAAAAAAAAAAAGTTAAATAATTATAAGACAGTAGTATAAGGTGATACATCACATCATAAAAATAAATAAATAAAAAAATAAGAATTTGACTAAATAAGATAAAAATAACTCCTTAAGGGTGCTGCGGCATTTATATTGTGAGGGGCCAATATATTTGTCCAGTGTGCGTCGATGCTGGAGGCTGGACTGAGGCGGGCTTCCATGATGAGGATATTCCTGGAGCTGTTTATTCTTTCCCTCATTCCAGCCACCCTGGATCTTATAAGGGCTGCAAAACCGGAAACTCGCCCCTCCGTGAACATACTGGAAGCACTGCAGTATCTGGGGAGGCCAAACATTATGCGGAAGGCGTTATTATACTGTACACGAAGTCTTTCCATACTACTCTTTTTGTAGTTTGCCCAGATTTCGCAGGTGTACAACATTGCGCAGAAGGCAAGGAATAGAGTCCTTTTCACAGCGGTACTACAAAGGCGAAATCTTCTACTGAGCATATTCGATTTTACGCTGAGAGCGCGTCTTTGCCTATCAATATCATCATCATCCATCAGAGTACTGGTGATTATGTGTCCTAGGTATTTGGTTTCTTCAGTCACCTTCAGGATCACACCGTTCAGGGTAGCTGCAGGAATACGAGTCGGGCCTAAAAAATTATCAAAAAAAACATATCGTCATATTGTTTTGTATATTTAAATTGAATACTGCACAGAAAATACACTTTATTGGCAAATTAGTCGTCCAGACATTTAATGTAAATATAGATAACAATACCTTTTGTTTTATGTTTTTGTTTTATTTTAGTTATTTGTACATTTAACATTACAAAATAACTAATAATAACTTATTTACATTTAACTAATTATTGAAACTTATATACTATTGGGTACTTTACATATACATAATGATAATTTAAAAAGTAATGGATTTTTTTATTTCTTAACTTGTAATGCATTGGATTTGCGGTGTAATGCGGGAATGCGGGAGAAGGTGCGGAGGAAGGTTAGGTAGGAGAAATTGCGGGAGACAGTGTGTGTGTGTGTGTGTGTGTTTACCCTGAGAGAGGTTTTCTTCCAGGGAGCTCGGGACCTACGACTAGCTCACCATCGGCAGGCCTCGGAGCTCTTCTTCAGGATCGTGAATCGACAGGCAGTCTTATAATTGGGGATTGTGACTCGAGACTTTATCAATTAAAACACTCAGATGCTTTCAGAACTCAGTAGTTTACTCGGTAAAAGGGCACAGACATAGTAAGATTACACAAAGGGAACAGGCTAACCTAAATATTACAAATAATGTTACGGGTAATCTCTGATTCTCTCTCTGAAATATTCTACGAACGGCATTGTTAAAGGTGACTTGAAATACAATTACAACACAATGAAATGGGGATAAGCAAGATACAGCTCACGGTTGGGAATGATGGTGCTCGAACATGGTGAAGTCGGACGCCGATCGCGTGTCCGGGTAGTACTCCATCGCCAAGTCCACAGAGAGAAAGGATGTTTCCGAGGCCGGGTGAAGATGTTCCCAAGGCCAGGTCCACGGAGAGAATGCGGGCGTCCAGCGAGCGTGGGGGAACCGGAATTCGAGTACGAGTGGTGTATCTTTTTGTCGCTAGGGGTGTTAACTTAACGTGTGGCTAGTAATTTATATAGGGTATATGCGTTATGTAACACATTCCCCCATGTCACGAAAAAAAGCGCCGTGGTAATGAAGCTGTAGGACTAAAAAAATCCTCTAAAATGCACCGTTGTTACAAGGTTGAGAAAGCAGAGAGAGAGAGAGAGAGAGAGAGAGAGGTCTAGCTATCTTATAAACTAGAGATGGGTGAATTACATACAATGTGAGTGATGGCAAACATACATGATTATGCACTAAGATCAACAAAATAATACATAGTTATGCAGAACAGTGATAACAATACATGGTTATGTTGAATAGAAGCAAAAATACATGGTTATGTTGAATGCACAAGAAGAAGAAAAAATGGCTCTATGGTTTATCATTGGTCTGTAAGCTAAGTTTCGGAGTGGTTTTGCGTTGTGGTGCGACGTGGGTTATTCACTGGTTTTATGTTATGACCTCACTGTAACCTGACCCTTTTGAGATAACACTCGGGTCAAGTAAAAACAAAAGTTCGGTGGAGTTTCAAAGAAGTTGGCGGAGAGTTATCATCACAGAGGTTTGGAGAAATAAACAGCAGTAAATGGTTTGTGGTTTGCGAGATGAGCCAGAGAGGATTCCTTATGCCAGGTGGCGAGGCAGGAATATGGTTGATGATGTTCCAAGGTGAAGTGGTTGTATATGGTGAATATTGCACGGCGGCAATGTTGGTAGTTCTTGACAGTTATGGTGTGCAAGATAAGGGTTGTGTCCATGTCTAGCGTGACAAAAGACGACGGCTGGCTATTGGTGAACTGGAACGTGTCTTGGTAGTGATAATGTATGCAAAACAATGATGAGTCTATGTCTAGCGTGACAAAAGACGGCAGCTGGCTATTGATGAACTGGAACGTGTCTTGGTAGAGATAATGTATGCAAGACAATGATGAGTCTATGTCTAGCGTGACAAAAGACGGCAGCTGGCTATTGATGAACTGGGACGTGCCTAGGACTGACATGTCCAAAAGGTTGTTTTGAAAGTGTCTATGTATTAAGAGACAACTTGGTTCGCAACTACACGTACGACTCCAGCTTGATTATGGTAGGCAGGGTCGGGTGTTTTTATGTTTGTGGTTGAAGATGATGAACCTCCGTGACAGTTTGTGGTGATGGGGTGAAGTTCTGCTAGGCTGGTGATGAAGAAGGCTGCTGGGCTGATGATGAAGAAGGCTGCTGGGCTGATGATGAAGAAGGCTGCTGGGCTGATGATGAAGAAGGCTGCTGGGCTTCTTTTTAGTCCAGGGGGGAAATTATTATTAAAACAAAATTCTTGAAGTTTACCTGCCTGGTAGACCAATGATGCAAAAGTTTGGAGAGAAACAAGTGTGTTGTAAGAGAGAAAAGAACGTAGGTTAACCGCGTTTAGAGAATTTCCAGAGAGAGAGAGAACGAACAAAAAGGAAATAAACAACTGAGCTGAGAGTCTTAAATTATATACAAATACCAGTATTCAGCATCAAAGGCGACAATATATAGTCCATTCAGTGCAGTAGCACTGAATACATATCCACTGATACAAGAACTGAGGTTTGTACATAATTACACATATCTTACTTGAAAGCAATTGACCCTTTGTGGTCAATGTAATCGCTGAGGCGGTGACAATATATTACTATCAAGGTAAGATATTTTGAGGGTGAAGTTGAGAAAATAATTCATGGATGAGGTTTGATCTATTTGACAGACGTTATGCTGAGAGCGTAACGTACAATTTCCAAATACATGAATTATTTATTTCACTTGGGTGACAAGGGAATTGAGTACAGAAATCTGCTGTGATCTGGCTAGAGTCCAGGTTCAATCTCTAGGGAGAATGAAAGAAAGTAAATAGCAGAGTTCTGGACTCATTACATTTTGTACAAATGAATGATGATTACAGAATACACAGTTATACAGAACTAGTCTTTCGCGTGTATTTGACGAAAGGCTAGGGGTCGTTTTAATCTTCTACACGTTTGTGGGAAAATGACAGACCCTTGTTCAAATTTCACAAACCTAGGAGTTTTCTTATTCGTTTCCTAGACAACGAGTTACAAGTTTTTACAAATATCACAAAATATCAAACATTTAGTTCGATAGACAACAAATGTGGCAAACTTTATTTCAAGAAAAGCCAAAAGATATTATGTCGTTCGCACGAATCACGGTGAGTTTTATAACGTCTTCACGTATCATGGTGAGTTTTATTACGTCTCCACGTATCATGGTGAGTTTTATTACGTCTCCACGTATCATGGTGAGTTTTATTACGTCTCCACGTATCGCGCAAAATTGAACGATTTGCAAGGGTTGCCCAGTATTGAAAAGACGGTAAAAAAAAATTAGGAATTTATGACAATTTAATGAAACAAATTTACCTAAATGTCAACATAGTTGACAACAAGAGTAATTATGACGACTCCTCGTATCATGGTAGATATTTTAACGTTCACACGTATCATGTAATACAAAAATTACGTTCAAAAGGTACTCATTTCAATACAGACGGCGAGGTTAACATTAATACCATATATTTAATGATTGAATTAACAGTCCTTAACACGGCGTAAAATGTACATTTTAAATAATACAAAAACAAGTACAAAAGAGACCTAAATGGTTTTATTACTCTTTTGCCAGAGAGTTACTGTGATGACTTAGTTATAGGGCTAAGTTTACGCAGCACAAAATGAATTAGGGACAATACAAGACATGAACCTAACAAAGAACATATCACCATGGCTTATCCAAGACCACTTTAGGTTTTACATACTTGGAATAATCAAGGTAATAGTTATACAAAGTAATTGTCATTAGTGAGGGGAACCGATCTTAAGATTGTTCATTATGCCAATGTCGTTTTTCAGAATTGACGTGTCAGTGTCGAGTTCTGAAAAAATGGGAAAATAAAAGAGCAATTTGGGTGTGAGCGCCATTCAATTTTGGAAAAATTGAAAAAACAAAACATTTACCCGTTATAACTTTCGTTCAACAGGTGTGATCTTTGAGTCAGAATGTTGATACCACAGCGGGAATTTATACTTGCATTTGACTGAAAATCCTAACCAGAGTTTGATTACTGTAATTGGATGAGTAACAAAAGTCAATGACCTTTGTACGTATGTACTCTCGAGGAGTGAGATATTTGAACAAACAAAAATGACAAAAGGTTGCAAGAAAAGACAAAACACAGAGATGAATTGAATATTTACAAATGACATGATGGGACGGAAACGTTGTTAAAGTAAGAGGGTGGGGTAACACCTCTGGGTACGCGTTTTCCCAGAAATAATTACCGACAACAAAGGTGATTTCCTTATTTTGAAGTGATCAGTTTCAAAAAAGAAAAAAAATTGTCCGACGAGAGTGAAGGTGAGGAGTGGAAAAAACAGAGAATGAAAGAAACAAAACAAACGATTGATTATATAATTATGTTACAAGAGGAAAGTGTTACACCTGACACTAATGTAACTTCCAAAAATGCAAGGTTTTCTTACATGTTAAATAGTGAATGTTTCTGCGACATTCGCAACATGTGGCAATTGTTGATTTTGTCCAGAGGGTATGGATGAGTCAACATGGGATATGGTTTCTATTGTTTCCATATTTCCAGTTTTAACGATATCTTTCACGTGGTAATTGCCTATGTGTTTACCAGATGTGTCAGAAAGAGTATAGACTAAGTCTGAGATTTTTCTCAGGACTTTAGCCTTGATAAAACGAGGCGCCAACTTGGCCGAGAAGTATAGAGCTCCTTGAGATAGTGTGTTATTTTTTCTCCAAACGATATCTTTTTCTTTAAAAGTTACGTGTTTTTTGCGAAGGTTATATCTGTCCGCACTTTTCTGGTGGGCCAGTAATAAGGCATCTGTTACTTCACTATAAATAGCAGACAATTCTTCCAAACGATGAGCATAATTTTTCACTGGACTTTCAGAATGAGGAGCCGAAGATGGAAATTCGAAGTTTCGATGTAGGGAGCTATGGACAATTTGTTCCATACCGTGTTTGAGGAAGAAAGGGGTGTAATCAGTTGTGAGATTCACTGTGTTATTCATGGCTGCCTGAATTTTTTCAAAGTTTTTACACCAAGTGCGTTGATCTTTGCCAACTAGAATTGCCAGAGCTGTATTAATAGTTTGATTATAGCGTTCTACAGTGTTATTTTGTGGAGTATAGAGAGTGTTATAAAAGATGTCTTTTATTCCATATTTAGATAGAAATTCTTTGAATTCCGTTGCGATGAATTGTTTACCATTGTCTACAATGACAGTTCGAGGGGTTCCGTAGGGTATAAATATGTGTTTTTCCAAGAGGTTAATGATTGTTTTTGCATTAGCTCTTTTTAGAGGGAAAATCCAACAATATTTGGTAAAAATGTCTACTACGCTGAGTATGTGTATGTATCCGGCATAACTTTTGGGAAACGGGCCGACAAGGTCCATAGATAATGATTGTAGTGGTCTGTCTACATGTTTGGGTTTACCCATTAGACCAGCAGTAGGGGCTGTGCTGTGTTTATAAGCTTTGCAGATGTCGCATTTAGAAATGTAATTACGGACTTGCTTGAATAGACCAGGCCAATAGTGTTTTAAAGTTATTTTCTTGTAAGTTTTGAAAGTGCCAGGATGTATGGAATCGGGTGCGCTATGGTTGTCGGATATTATTTGTTTTCTCTCTTCGAGAGGGACAACCAGTTTCCAAGCGTAGTCTTCGAGGATAGAAAGAGGGGGTTTGCAATTTCGGAAGAGTTGTCCTTCTTTTATGATAAAATTGGGAAACTGTTGGGGAGTATTCTTGCATCCATTGTAAATTTTTAAATACCAAGTGTCCTTTGTCACGGGGGTAGGAGCATTTGTTTGGGTACTTAAAGAAGCTATTTCAATTCTGGAGAGCGCATCGGGTACAATATTATCGGCACCTTTGCGGTGTACTACATCGAAAGTGAATTGTGATAAACGAGATGACCAACGGGCAAGTCTGCCTGAGGGATTATCCAAGGAAATCAACCATTTTAAACTGCTGTGGTCAGTGACGACAGTGAACTTGCTACCGTCGATGTAGCCTCGGAAATGGTGGATTGAGTCCATGACTGCTAATAGTTCTTTTTCGGTGATTCCGTAGTTTCTTTCATTTTTGTTTAGGCCACGGGAATAGTATGCAACGAGGTGTTCGCCGTCGGGAAAT